>CM076580.1:1677802389-1678027200 GCA_034641835.2 Pinus albicaulis
AGCCCTCATGGCTTTGCTTTTGGGCTTTACCCCAAAAGGCCTCATACCAATGGAGATATTTTTCCATCCTTATATACCCATGATCCTCCCTGCTTCTAGTCAATGTGGGACTTTGGTCGTATACCCAACAATCCTCCCCTCGAACAAAGGACCATCGAGCCTCCCCTCAAACGATTATCGATCCGTCCACTCTCTACCAACTAGGATTCTCCGCTCCAATGCGTTGGAAGCACATGCCTTACATGGAGCACCACCTACCTCGAGAGCTTGCTCTATCCCAGGTCAACTCCTTTTCACCGTGTTGGGACCAGGACACGTCCATGAAGAATCCGGAGCATACCGCCTGTCTAACTGAGCTCATCCATGGATCCCATCATGATATTACCGGGGCCCACCACCTTCGTTCGACATTCAAGGATTCATCCACTTCGCTAACTTCGGGGCATGGCTCTGATACCACTTGTTAGGATTCTGGACACCACATATCTCCACAATGGTATTATATTGTCCACTTTGGGCCTAAGCCCTCATGGCTTTGCTTTTGGGCTTTACCCCAAAAGGCCTCATACCAATGGAGATATTTTTCCATCCTTATATACCCATGATCCTCCCACTTCTAGTCAATGTGGGACTTCCTTGGCGTATACCCAACAATCAGACGAGGAAGGTCCCATAACAGAAACAAGAATAAGGTTTCAAGTGGGAGATCTAAATCTAGAGAGAGATATAAATCTCCAGGAAAGTTTGTAAAAGTGTGTTGGAAATGCGGAAAGGAATGGCACTACAAAAAGGATTACAGATATAAAGCTCCTGAGAAAAGAAAGGGATTTGATGATGCTTCTTCTGTAGATGAAAAAACCACCTCGGATGAAGGTGGGGATGTGTATTTTGCTTCTTCTTCAAATACACATGTAGATCATGAGCTATGGCTGATTGACTTAGGTGCATCCTTTCACTTCACTGCCCATAGGGAGTGGTTCTGCGAGTATGAGAAGTATTGGTGGTGATGTCTTCCTAGGGGATGATAGGAAGGCCAGAATCATCGTATGTGGAAAATTCAAGCTGAAGCTGCAAGGTGGAAGGATTAGAACACTTCCCGGTGTTCTACATATACCTGCATTGGCTAGAAATCTGATTTATGTAAGCAAGATGGATGATGTAGGTGTAAAAACAATGTTCGAGAAAGATGCCTGCAAAGATGGTTCGGGAGCACTGGTGTTTTAATGCTGAGTTCGTGATCAACTCTCGTACAAGCTGCTGCAGCAATCGTTACTTCGATGGGTAACAACTCTATGGTTCTTGAAAGGAGCTAAAGCCTAGTCACTGAGAAAAGACCATGCTATGGCATCAAAGGCTTGGACATATTGGAGATAAGGGCCTTCGGATACTACATAGAGATGGTATGGTAGAAGGTATGTCTAATTGTTCTCTGGATTTCGATTTCTGTGAACATTGTGTATATGGGAAGCAGAATCGGGTGAGTTTTCCTTCTGGTGCTAAGAGGGCAAACAAGATATTAGAACTTGTGCACAGTGATGTGTTTGGACCTGTGTCAGTTCCATCAATGGGAAAGTCTGTGTACTATGTTTCATTCATAGATGACTTCTCAAGGAATACATGGATATATTTCTTGAGGAAGAAATCTGAAGTCTTTGACAAATTTAAAGAATTTAAGGCTCGGGTGGAAAACCAGACAGAGAAGAAGATAAAGGCGCTGAGGACAGATAATGGTGGGGAGTTCTGCAAGAAGGAATTTGAAGAGTTCTGTAAGAAGTGTGGTATAGCACGGCAGAAAACTACTCCATACACACCTCAGCAAAATGGAGTTGCAGAAAGAATGAACAGAACGTTGATGGAAAAGGCAAGAAGCATGCTCAGTGGTACCGGGTTAGGACAAGAATTCTGGGCAGAGGCAGTGGAGACTGCATGTTGCTTAGTTAACAGATCACCTTCATCAGCGTTGGAGGATAAGACTCCACATGAGGTATGGACTGGTAAGAAACCCTCTCTTTCACATCTAAGGGTATTTGGATGTGATGCATATGTACATGTTCCAAAGGAGAAAAGGACCAAGTTGGATAATAAATCCGAAAGGTGCATCTTTATTGGGTATAAGGATGGTTTAAAGGGTTACAAGCTTTGGAACCCAGAAACAAGGAAGGTTGTGTACAGCCGAGATGTGGTGTTTAGAGAAGTGAAAGATGTTGTTAAACATGAAGTCCTACCAAAGGAACCCGAGAAGATAGAGTTTGAGCTAAAGGAGGATGAATCAGACTCTACAACAGAAGAAGACTCAGAAGATGAAGAGCCACAAACTCCAGCTTTGAGAAGATCAGTCCGGGAAAGAAGGCAACCAGAAAGGTATAGTCCATCTGCTTTCTGTTCAGGTTTTGCCTTAAATATAACTGATGATGAACCCAGAACTGTCAGGGAGGCAGTAGATTCAGAGGATAGAAAACTCTGGAAGGAGGCCATGGTTGATGAAATGGAATCTTTGCACAAAAACGATGCGTGGGATGTGGTGGAGTTGTCGGCTGGAAGGAAGCCCATTGGGAGCAAATGGGTGTTTAAGAAGAAGATGAATGTAGAAGGCAAGGTGGAGAAATACAAAGCTCGGTTGGTAGCGAAAGGTTATTCCCAGGTGCCGGGAATTGATTTTGGTGATATTTTTCTCCTGTTGCCAAGGTTACTTCTATTAGATTACTTTTATCTGTTGCTGCTGCATTTGATTTTGAGATAGAACAGATGGATGTGAAGACAACATTTCTTCACAGGGATCTAGAAGAGGAGATCTACATGAAGCAACCCGAAGGCTTTATGGTGAAGGGTAAGAAAGAACTGGTATGCAGGTTGAAGAAGTCTCTGTATGGGTTAAAACAGTCACCAAGGATGTGGTATCGGAAATTTGATACCTATATACGGGGACTTGGCTTCACCAGAAGCAAGGAGGATCACTGTGTTTATTTTAAATTAATTGGTGACCGTGTTATTTATTTGGTATTATATGTGGATGATATGTTGTTGATTGGAAATGACAAAGAAATTATCCAAGATTTGAAGACCCAACTGTTCTCCAAATTTGACATGAAGGATCTTGGTGCTACAAACTATATTTTGGGTATGGAAATTAAGAGAGATCTGCAAAGAGGAAGCTCTGGTTAAACCAGAGGAAGTATGTCGAGACTATATTGCAGAGGTTCAATATGCAGGATAGTAAACCGGTGAGTGTTCCTATTCCTGTAGGTGTAAAGCTTTCTGCTGAACAGTGTCCCAAGACACAAGAAGACGAGGAGGATATGCCCCGTGTTCCATATGCAAGTGCAGTGGGTAGCCTGATGTATGCAATGGTCTATACTAGACCAGACATTGCACGTGCAGTGGGAGTATTGAGCAGGTTTATGTCAAACCCCGGGAAGGAGCATTGGACAGCAGTGAAGCGGGTTTTCAGATATTTACGTGGCACTAGTGATTATGGCTTGGGCTACCAGGGAAGACCAGGATTGGAAAGAATGTTGTACATTCATGGTTTTGTTGATGCAGACTGGGCTGGAGATCTAGACCAAAGAAGATCTACAAGTGGGTATGTGTTTAGCCTATTTGGAGGTGCAGTCAGTTGGATGAGTAAAAGACAGTCTGTAGTGGCGCTTTCAACTACAGAGGCAGAATACATAGCAGCCACTCATGCAAGAAAGGAAGCAGTTTGGTTGCATAGATTGTGTTCAAGTATGGGGTTGGTACAGCAAGCTATAAGGATAGACTGTGATAGCCAAAGTGCAATTTTCTTGGCTAAGAACCCTGCTTACCATTCAAAGACAAAGCACATTGATGTTCAATATCACTTTGTTAGAGAGATGGTTGAGGCTAAAAGGGTGTTGCTGGTAAAGGTGGACACTTTGAAGAATGTTGCAGATGCATTGACGAAGTCTATGAGCACTCAGAAGTTCTCTTGGTGTAGCGAAACAATGGGTGTTGAAGAATTGGCCCAATGACTAAGCTCTCCTGTGGCCCTTTGTGGAAAGAAAACAACAAGTGGGAGAAAGTTTGGTATGTGTTATATTCTTTCTGACGATTAGCCTCTACGCGCTCGTATGTTACAGCTGGCATAGCCGGGGGTCACGAGGTAAAGGGGGCCCACTATCGGGCCCGATGTGCAAGCCGCTCGGCCAAAATTTGCTTTGTGTGACCCACCCATAAAGCAGGATCCGCCCATGGTTTTGTGCATGCTTTTGCACATGGTTTTGGGGTTCGATGGTTTTCGGCCCCTGGTATTTTTGTAGATCCGGTCAAGGGAACTACGGTTATGTTCTAATCCAGGGTTAATGGATTAGGGTTTATGTATGCTCCGGCATGTATATATATGTGTTGTAACACTAAAAGGAATATAATGAAAAATCAAGCTGGTCGTCCCGATTTGGGATCCAGGGGAAAATCTCTGTGTTTATCTGTTTTATGTTTTATGCTCTTGCTATTGTTTATTTTCTGTTATAAGAATCGTGTGTAGATATTTCTGTTCAGGGTTAAAACCTACATTGGAACTCAATGGGGAACAGGACTTCTTTCCCATAAACAAGCTCATAGGGAGAATGTCCTGTTGTATTTCTCCATGTAGTTCTGTAGGCCCACAAGGCTTCAAGAAGCCTTTCTGCCCAATCTCTTCTGTGTAGATGAACATTTTTGGTGATGATACTTTCGAGAAATTTGTTTGTAGACTCCACTTGACCATTTGCTTGTGGATGGTAAGGAGTAGATCTTCTGTGCTTGATTTTGTATTCTTCCATTAGATTCTCCACCAGGTTGGATGTGAATTGGCTTCCCTGATCTGTCACAATTTCTCTTGGAACACCAAAGAGAGTAAAAATATCCTCATAAAGAAAATTAACAACTGAATTTTCAGTAGCAGACACTAATGCTTTGGCTTCCACCCATTTAGTAACATAATCAGTACAAACCAATATATACTTCTTTTGCTTAGATGGTGGATTAATAGTTTTAATGAAATCTAAATCCCATTTTTCAAATGGTTCGATGAGTACCTGTGGTTGCAATGGCATTTCATTTGAAAGGGTAGGTTTCCCTACTCTTTGGCAGTTGTCACAGCTTTTGACATATTTTTTTGCATCTTTGAAGAGGGAAGGCCAACAATATCCTAAAGAGAGGATTTTATAGGTTGTCCTTTTGTCAGCAAAGTGTCCGCTGCATGGTTCATCATGACATGCCTTGAGGATATCAGGTATTTAATCCTCCCTGACACATCTTCTGATCACAAGATCTGGCCCTGTTTTGAACAATTCGTTAGAAATCCATGAATATTTTGAACTTTCCTGAATAATATTTATTTTTTCACTTGGAAATAAATGTGGAGGCAGTTTCCCTGTAACCAAATAGTTAGCAATATCTGCATACCAAGGGGTATTAGTAGTTACTGCAAACAAGTATTCATCAGGAAAATTATCCTCTACAGGAGAATCTTCTTTAGTATTCTGAATCCTAGACAAGAAATCAACTACTGTATTTTGTTTCCTTGGTCTATCCAACACAGTAATATTGAATTCCTACAAAATTAGGAGCCATCTTGTCAATCTGCCATTAGTAACAGGTTTTTTCATTAGATATCTAATCGCAGAATGATCAGTATGAATAAAAGTTTCATAGCCTGTTATATAATGTCTAAACTTATTGATTGCATGAACAACAACTAAAAACTCTTTTTCAGTTACAGTATAGTTCAACTCAGTGGGAGTCAAATTTTTACTGGTATAGTAAATGGCATAAGGGACTAAATCTTTTTGACCCAACACAACTCCTAGAGCTGTATCTGAAGCATCTGTAGAAATATGGAAAGGGAGTTTCCAATTTGGTCCTCTCAAGATAGGTGCTTCAGATATTCTTGTTTTCAAAGTTTCAAAAGCTGATTGACAATCAGGATCCCATTTAAATTCACAGTCTTTTGTAAGCAATTTGAAGAGTGGAGATGCTATTTTATTGAAGTTTTCTATAAATCTTCTATAGTAACCAGTAAATCCTAGAAAACTTCTAACATCTCTTTGAAAATTTGGAATAGGTAACTTGGAGATGACTTCAACTTTTGATCTATCAACCTTAATCCCATCTCCCGAAATATGATGCCCCAAAACAATCCCTTCAGTAAACATCATAAAGCATTTTTCATGGCTTAATGAAAGGTTTGTTTCTTTACATCTTATAAGGACTTTTTCAAAATTTTCTAATGCCTCTTCAAATGAATTACCATAAACTGTAAAATCATCCATATAAACCTCTACACAATCATGGATTAGATCAGAAAAAATTCCTAGTACTGCTCTTTGGAATGTTGCTGGTGCATTACATAACCCAAAAGGAAGCACTCGGTAGGCAAAAGTTCCCCATGGACCAGTAAATGTGGTCTTATCTTGATCTTCAGGTGCTACCTGAATTTGATTATAGCCACTAAAACCATCCAAAAATGAAAAGTACTTTTTGCCTGCTAATGTATCTAATACCTAATCGATAAAGGGAAAAGGAAAGTGATCCTTCAAAGTTGCTTTGTTCAATTCCCTGTAATCAATGCATACCCTCCATTTACCATTCTTTTTAGGTACTATAACCAAAGGAGAAACCCATCAGCTATCTGAAATTGGATAAATGAAGTTTACATTGAGTAGTTTTTGGAGCTCTTCTTTCACTATCTCCCTAAGATTTGGATTCATCCTTCTCTGAGGGTGTCTGATTGGTCTACTATTTTCCTCAATATAGATATGATGGATGCTAGTCTTAGGATCAATACCTTTCATATAAGTATACTCCCATGCAAATGCAGTAGAATGTTTTTGCAAGATTTTGGTTAGTTCTTCCTGTTGTGACTTTTCCAAATTTTTGTTGATATTTAATGTTTTTCCTGGAAAAAATTCAATGGTAGAACTACCGAACTCTTCCATAGAGTAAAGAGACATTTGTCTTGATGATAAATATTCAATGTCAGATTCCAACTGAAATTGTGTGGGGTCATATTCTGAAGATGTCTCAAAATTTTCTAATGTGTTCAGAATTTGACTATCCTCACTGATTTCAGAAATGGTAAAGACAAGTTGTATAGTGTCCTCATCATCGACCCATTCATTGTCTCCTACTTCTGTGATTGCTTTTGCTGGAGGATACAAATTGAATTTCTTTGTTGAATTACCATTAGAAATGTACATATCCCCAGATCTACAACTAATGAAAGCATCAGCTGTGGCTAGCCAAGGTCTTCCTAAGATAAGTGGGTGCCCTCCTAGATTACTCTTGGGAGTCACAATCATAAAATCTACTGGATATTCCCAAGAATCTAAGGAGACTGAAATATCTTCTAATACACCATCTGGTTTGATAATTGATCGATCTGCAAGTTGCAGTAAAGTAGGTGTAAAAAGAAGATTAGGAATTTTTAGCTGTTCCATAGTCTGTCTACTCATAATGTTGATAGTAGCCCCTAAGTCAATCAATGTGTTTGGAATTTCTATCCCATTTATATGTGTCTTGACAATTGGACTACCTGGATCTACATACTTCTGCATGGTAATTTTTCCCATCATGATATCTGCAATTTTTCCTACTAGTTGGATTCTTCTTGTGTCTCTTGGTTTCCTTCCTGGTCTTTTGAGACTCAACTCCTTTATTGTTTTTGCTAGAATAAGAATATCTCTAATGGCTTGTAGCAAGGGAATCTTGATACAAACATTCTTTAATTCATCTAGAAAATCATAGTTAGGCAACAAGATTTGTTTTTCCACCCCTTTATCAATTTGTAATCTTTCAGGGAAAGGAGGTTTGGATGAAGATGCAGGTTGCTCAACTATAGGAGTTGTGGGGGTTAACTTTTCTTTCTCTTTTTGAATGTTTGAGTTTTGAAGAGATGCTTCCTCAGAACCCTTATTGAATTTAAGAGAGTCCTCCTTAGAGGTATCTTGCTCTTGGTCACCTATAGAAGGATTTTCTAAAACTCTACCAGACCTGAGTTGTACATCATTGAGAGGAACAATCATATAGGTAGGAAATTGTTGTCCTTCTATCATGTAAGTATTCTGAGGATTTTTATTGTTAGGATTTGGCAATGGCTGAGCTGGAAGTTGATTTGTCTTTTGTTGGAATGGAAGCATGAGTTGAGAATTTGGATTTTGTTGAGAAGATTGTTGTTGTGGAAATGGCAATGGAAGTTGTAGATTTGGGTTTGGAAGTTGTGGAGCTTGTTGATTTTGAAAAGATGGAGGATATTGATAAAATTGAGCAAATCTCCCATAAGGATTTTGCATACCTTGTACCCATGACTAATATGAATTTTGAGGTTGGGGCCAAGGTTGTTGCCAAGGATTCCAATTTGGTGGGGGTTGAGAATTCATAGGGTTGTTAAACCCTTGAGTTTGTTGCCCCTGACAAGGTCTTCTTGCAACAAAACAGAGAGATTCTACTGAATTTGGATCTTCTTGAAAGATAGCTTTGAGTCCAGGAATTGAAGGACAATCCTTGGTCTCATGATTCTCTGAGCAAATCATACATGTTTCTACAACTTTTGCATCCAAGGGACATTCCCTTAAAGCATGTTTCTTCCTACATTTCGGACAAAATATGGCTAGAGCATCAGTTTCTGCTTTCTGTTTTTTTTGGATTTTAAGGGTGTCTAGTTGTTCACTAAGGCTCCCTAAAATATCAGTTTTGAATTCATCAAGCATATTTCCAATCTCTGCCCTACTTACTGATCCAGTTGCAGATTTGTTTGCCCTAATAAGAGAAGGATCTCTAGGCCCTTTTCCCATTTTAGATTTTCCCCTTGAGAGATGGACACATAGTTCTATTATGTCATGAAGTGGAAGTTGAGAAATATCTCCTTTCCCCATCATGTTTAAAATATCTATCCATTCATCTCTGATGGCTTTTAATATAAGGGCTTTCAAATTTTCATCATCTAAGTTGCTCATCTTTGCTCTTTTTAAGTTGTATTGAAATATTTCAAGTAAATCTTCCAAATTTTCATCTTCTTTTTGCATCATTTTGAATACCTCATCCTTGTGATTGGTGGGCATACAATAGTCCAAATATCTATCCAAAAATGTTTGTTTCATATCATTCCAAGTCCTAATAGATTGGGTGGCTAATCCCATGAACCATTTCAAAGCAACTCCCTTCAATGTTGAAGGAAACAGTTTGAGTTTTTGAGAGTCTTCCATATAGTCATAGGTTCGGCACACGACTTCAAACTCAAACATAAATGTTTCAGGATCCTCACTTTGCAATCCATAAAAGTTGGGGAGGACAGATGGTGAGATGTTTTTCATCGTTGTATGAGTTTCCTCATCAACTATAGGGAATCCAAACAAGTTGTCTCCTTCCCTATTTCTTCCATTATTACCTTCACCTCCACCATTGTTGCCTCCATTATTTCCTCCTCCTCTACCTCTACCTCTACCTCCGAATCCATCTATTATTTCCTCTGTCATGATAGTTTCTTTAGATTCCTCAGATTCCTCTGGTTCTTCTATCAAGGGAGGATGAGAGGGAGTTTCTTCCTTTTCTTCTTCAGGTGATTCTACTTCTTTAATTACAATATACTCTCCTGTAGAAGTAAATAAAGGGTCTTCTTCTAAATGAGATTTGGTAGATGGTGTAGGAGAATCCTTTAATTCAGCTACTCCTTGAATTCCAAGAATCTTAAGGCTAGGGGTAGATGGTGGTGAATCTTGTCTATGCCTTGAAGAAGATGGAGTTGTGAAAATCGAACTCTTGGCTTTAGCTATAAACCTTCCCCTAGAATCTCTTTCTCTATGTATGTCATTTTTTATTTTCAAGTTGGGCTAATAATTCTCTTTCTGATCTTCCAGGTCACACTAGGTGCAATAAGAGAGCATACTTAAGAAATTATTGAACCAATAACTCTCTTTTCTGATCCTCCAGATCACACTAGGTGCAAGAGGAGAGCATACTTCAAGAAGTTATCAAATTTTCTCTTCTTTTTATTGTTTTTTTTTAAGAAATTGGCTACCTAGTTACACTTCCCCGGCAACGGCGCCAAAATGTTTGGTCAATTTAGTGTGTCCTAAATTGCTACATTAATTTGTCAATCCAGGATTCGTAAGCTGACAAAGTGTGGCGCATTATATGTGCAAGATAACCTATCTCTTACTTTTTGTCGTTTTTGGGTTTTTTATTTATCTTGAGGATTTTTATCTTGGTTGGTTTCCTAATGTAAGATGGAAAATTCTAAAAGACAAGTATGGATATAAATTTTCAAGGCAATGATGTCCTTTATAATGGTTTCCCAAACTTCAAACTTCAAAAGGATTTTAAAACATGCAATGACAAAATTAATTCCTAAAAGAAAATGAAAATGTGCCACTATACTAGTCAAACAAACAGTGAACTATTGATCATGAAACCCATTACCCTTGCTGCTGTCTAAATACAAAAGAAACTGTACTCAAAGAAATCCAAGAATTGCAAACAAAGTAAAGCTAAAATCAAATTACATCAACTCATATTCTGACCCCTCACCATTAGTCCCGCTATGGCTTTCGAAGGTAATCATAAACAACTTGAGCAATCTGATATCTAATTTGCAGAAAAAATAAACTAATATCAAATTACACACTCATACTTCAATCCCTCACCATTAGTCTCACTATGGCTTTCAGAGGTAACTGATAATGACATGAGAAATTTAATATCTAACTTGCAGAAAAATAAACTAATATCAAACTACACACTCATACTTCAATCCCTCACCATTAGTCTCGCTATGGCTTTCGGAAGTAACTGATAATGACATGAGCAGTTTAATATCTAACTAACTAGTAAAGCAAATGTACAAAACTGAAATGAATAAAACAATGCTGGAATTAAAAACTAAGAAAAAGAAATCAGCAGAAGGACAAGATTGATTCCATGTCATTAGTCATTGTAAACTATGTGCAAATGCCCGGGCTGCCTACTATAATCTGAAACAAAGACACTAATCAGTTAACAGCAGTATAAAACATGAAAAATTATGAACAGAAATAAAATGTTAATACCATAAAAGATGTAATATATACACGTGAATGATTATGGCATAATGAATGTAAATAAATGAAGCATGAAACTATACAGTAATACACAAAACCTCGGCGTGTGCAGGGGCCCTCTGCACAATCCTCGGGAAGCAGCTATCAAACACGAATTATGCTTATGAACAGAGTCTTCTCATATATTTAAAACACAGTCATAACAAGGAAATAATGTCACGACACAGTGGGCTTTCTTGACAGCCAAAATTACATTACACCAGCTAACTACTATGCGTATGAGAACGCATTATTTATAACAGAGGAAGACATAACTAATTTCCTACAATCTGCGCTGATAAAAGACACGTGAACAACCACGTCCAGAAATCTAGCATTATGGCTGCCGTGAAGATTAAATCTATGGAGAGTGGCCGTTGGATTCGGCTTATGGAGCCGTTCACAGGTGTTGATATGTCCCCCGTGATTTAGAAATGGCCATGCAAGTCTTCACGTGGTGAAAAATAGAGTTCTGTCACCGTAGGACTCTTAGGTTGACCACCGCTTGACTATCTTTGACCACGGCCTTCTTTGGTGAATTTGACTGAGCCAATAGGACTCGGTCCATATCCATGTCATTTCCAACTTGCCCATGTGGCTCGATTTGCCTGAAGACACTTGCAATATAGACTTTAACAAAATGGCTGTGGAAAGTTGAAGCGGTTGCGGAAAGTGACAAGATTCCTCAGCTTAATGAGAAAAAATCTAATTCAAACAGCAGACACACAACATAGTTAAAAACCACTTTAAATGCTCTTTTATGATTAATATGCAATGATGTTGATGACTTAGGAGGTCCAGGTAAATGGAAAAATTCTAGAAAGGTGTATAGGAAAGATGCAAGTTTGGGACTCAACAATAATTGGAGTTGATGATTTCTAATCCTATTTGATTATTTGCACTAGATGCATAGATTTTAGTGTAGGTATTTATTTCTAATGATATTTGATTACTTGCACTAGATGCATTTATTTCAGTGTGGGTAGTGATTTATAATAGAATTTGATTTCTTGCACTGAATGTGTTGATTTCAATTTAGATGTCGATTTATAATTATATTTGATTACTTGCACTAGATGAATTGATTTCAATGTAGATGATTTCTAATCCTATTTGATTGTTTGCACTAAATGCATTGATTTTAGTGTAGATTGAAATTTCTAGTCCTATTTGATTTCTTTTAGTAAATGCACTAATTTCAGTGTAGATGTTGGTTTCTAGAGAGAGAGAGAGTGAGTGATAAGGAAGATGGAGAGAGAGGGAGAGAGGAAAGAGGGAGGAAAGAGAGATATTAGCGGGGGAGAGGGAGAGAGGGAAGATAGAGATATATATCGAAGGTGAAGAGAGGGAAGACGAGAGAGATTGGGAGAGGGGGTGATTGACAAAGAGAATGATATATATGGAGTGCGAGAGCGTGTGTGTTTAGGGGGGTCAGATGGAGAGACAAAAAACAAGAGATGGAGGGGGATATAGATATGGATGGAGGGTGGAGAGAGGGAAAAATATTTCTTGCACTAGATGGATTTATTTAAGTGGAGATGGTTATTCATAATCCTATTTGATTATTTGCACTAGATGCATCGATTTTAGTGTAGATATTTATTTCTAATGATATTTGATTACTTGCACTAGATGCATTGATCTCAGTGTAGATGGTGATTTCTAATACTATTTGATTTCTTGAACTGGATGTGTTGATCTCAATTTAGACGTCAATTTATAATTATGTTTGATTGCTTGCACTAGATGCATTGATTTAAATGTAGATTATTTCTAATCCTATTTGATTGTTTGCACTAAATGCATTGATTTCAGTGTAGATGGCGATTTATAATCCTATTTGATTGCTTTGAGTAAATACATTGATTTTAGATTAGATGTTTATTTCTAATCTTATTTGATTACTTGCATTAGGTGCATTGATTTCAATGTAGAATTTATTTTCTAATCTTATTTGATTGCTTGCATTAAATGCATTGATTTCAATGTATATGTTGATTTATGATTTGATGTAATTGGATATATGATGGTACATTAATTTTAAAGTGATTGGATTAAAAATATGCATTGATTTTAGTGTAAGCACAAAAAGTTATTGACAATGTACATTGATTTTTGTGTTATAGTAATTTATCCTATTAATATTGGAGAGCAAGAATAGTAGAAGAAAATAGTTTGAGATTGATCACAATGAAGACTATTTGTAACATGAGTACATTCTTATTATTCGCATTTTCTATCTTTCAACACTATTATTGTCACTTTGCTTTCAAAAAAAATATTTCATCATTTTTCATCATTATAGTTATTAACAATATTTATCATGTCAATGAACTGAGGTAACTAAGAAAATTTAAATTTAAAATGACCAAGTTAATCTCGGAAATATTTAGCATATTTAAAATGATTACATTAATATTTGATATATTTAAATATTATTGATAAAATTAATCATATCTTCGATAGAAATTCCTTGGCAGCACATGACTAAAACTGGCCTAGATCCATCTTAACTCTGGATCTATCAAGTACCAAGAGAGATCAAATCTCTCGAGGTGCAAACCTTTCCTCAAGTTTTTCACTCAAAAAAGAGGTTTGCATCTCCAGAGATTTGATCCCTCTCGGCGCTTGATAGATCCGGAGTTAAGATGGATCTAGGCTGGTATATAAATCAATACAGTTATTTGATAAAGATAAATGGTATTTGTCACAATATCTATGATATATTGATATATATTGATATTTAAATAAAAATTGATTCAAATACAATAAAATGTCAACTAAAGTTATTTATCATTTAAATGTTTATAATTAAGTCTTGGAGAATTTATTAGTTAACCGTACATTTTTATAAAAGGATTAAAGGAACAAGACAAATGGTATTCAATTTTATGGTGTAGCATATGTAATAAAAGAAAGGGAATCAATAAATTATTATTCAAACACTAATGTATATCATTGATTTTTGCTTTTTTTTTTAATTTAAAAATAGTTGAATATGTGAAGTTGTAAATTTGAGGTTATCTTGGTTGGTTGGGAAGAATGGTTGTAATGTCCCCGACCTAGTTTTAATTCCTTGAGAGAGACATGATTATGAGAAATATTCTTGAAAATTATTTTATTAAGAAAAATATCATATTATTAACAAGTGCTATATGAAATGAGTTATATGTGATTATGAGAAATATTATTGAAAAATATTTTATTGAGAAAAATCTCATATTATTAACAAGTGTTATATGAAATGAGTTATATTTTTGGCATGTGATATTGGGAAACCATAATATTGGCCCATGGTATTGTAACAAAGATTATTTATAGACTTAGGATCTCTATAGTGAAGTGAGTGACTTAGTATCTCCATAGTGAAGTGTGTAAGTGGTTTAATGCTTATTAGTCATTTAATTGATTATAAAATCACAACAATTTTGATTATTTAAATATTAAATATTCATGTTGAAATAATGAATACATGTTTATATAGATGTATAGCGACATCTTTCCAATAGAAGGTTTAAGGGTTAGAGGATGGGTATATTACATAAATACAAGAGCATGTGTACTGAAAATTTCATTTTAATTTCACTTGTTTGCCCAAAAATTCAACAAGCCATATCTTTCACATAGGAAGTCCAATTGACCCTGTTCAAAGTGCTTCCACAACTTCTTTGCAATGCTTTGGACATTGTGGATGAAGTTTCTAGTTCTTGTTGACCCAGTGACTACTCATATTACAATGAGTGCAATAATTCTTACCCATTTTCTTAAACAATAAAATTTCTGGTCATTTTCCCCATTTTGACTTGGAGAGTGGTCTTTATATCTTGCCTCCTTCCTAGAGGGCATGATATTCCTTTTTATGCACTTTCTCTTCCAACACATGGCTACACAATGGTTATTTAATTCACAAAAGGCACATGGATACTTATACCATAAATTTTGTGGCACATAGCCATTCTTCTCGTAATTGAAGAAAATGTTAGAGTACACATGTTTTCCATACCTTTTAGAGTTATTTTTGGTGCAAGTATGGCGAGGAAAAAATGTTTTACCTCCTCTTATTGGTTTTTCATGTCCCTTTGTAGATATTTTGAATTATTTCTTGAATTTTTTCCCATGATTGAAAGGTTGTGTCTTTCTTGTTTCAAAATTTCGCTTATTGTCACCATCATGGAGTTATGTTCCATCTCCTTGCATGAATCATTTCTATAGAGTTACTGGTTTAGGATCTTCTCTTGAAGCTTATTTCACTTTAATTGTCTCAGATCATTATCCATCTTCTCCTTTGTCATATACAAAACTTGCATAACAAGATATTTCCTTAACATGTATGGGATTAGTATTTTCTTAGCTACTGATGTTAAGTCCATTTCCATCAAAACCCATATTGGTTAGAAATTTAGAACCAATACCATAAGAATGCTTCTCAAATTCATTAAAAGAAGCACCTACATCTTAATTGGAAGATAGAGAACACAATGAATTTCTTATGGTGCATACCTCCCTTATGGTTTGAGAATTTATGGTAGAATATGATCTCCTTTACGTGGTAGACTCTTATTTCTCCTCCACTCTTTCACCATTATGGAACTTTTCCAAAGTATCATACTTGGTTTACAACTTAAGTCACAACTCTTGAGTGATTCCCATGAGAAGCTATCTATGGAACAACAATCTATCTTGCAATTATTACTTAGAATCCTCAAAGAATTGCAATCTCCTTATTAATTTGGAGTTTTCCTCCTAAATATTTTGGTTTATGTCTTCAAGCTTGAAGTATTTCTCTCTTCAGAGCTTTTCCCATTTTCGTCCCTTTGTAACCAACAAGCATGTACCTCCAAACTGCAAATGGAATTAATGGAAGAATCTAACGCAAAGCATAAAGGGTGTTTACAAACCCCTTCAACAACTATGTTAATAGTAAACTTGATCTAAAAATGGGCAATATAAATGTGACTCATTTTTTCTCCTTTGTGAATGACTTACAAATTTCTCATATTTTTAAAATACATCATTGACTTGACAATTTGAATGATACTTAACATTCAACATTTAAAACTGAAATTAAACAATGAGACAATAAATAAACCAAATTGATAATGGAATTTAACAAATTATGGTTGTATCTCCAAGTTCACTCAATCAATGAACCACTTCATTAATTCTTCTTTTACAAAATGGGTTGAAAATATTCTCCTAATAAGTGGTTGGTGAATCTCTCCTTTTGCAAAGCGAAAAAGATTCTCATGATAAGTGACACATTCTCCCAATAAGGGGGTTACAAAGTTATCCCAATAAATGGACAATTCTCTCTATATGAGGCTTTAATACAATGTCCTTTTTTTTGGCAAATAAAAGGGATAACAATTCGAAAGAAATTCTTCTACATGCTTATTCTCTTCAAATGAGTTTACAAATATTTTTTCCTTAAAATGAGTGAAATTGTCTATACAAACTTCAATAATTATTCATTATTGAGAACCATACCTCAACATTATAAAGAGAGAATAACTCTCCACATCTAATAAATTAGGATCTAGGAACAATTGGATGGTTGAAAAAAAATCTCAGTTGTTCCCATAAAGATCTCAAATTTTCCTTTAGACTCGAAAACCACAATGTTATGTAGCTCTCACACTCTAGTTTCCTATTACAATAAAAATGAAAAATACAAGAGAATATTTGTTAAGTATTTTAATTTATTTTTTTTGTTTGCCCAAACTTGAATGAGCCATGTCTTTTGCATACAAACTTTGTTTGACCCTTGTTAGATAAATTTTGAGGTATAAAATGAGTCTCCTAAGGAATATTATAAAATAATCGTACAAATAATAAAATAATATTAGATTACATCATCAAAATTTAGAAGGAAAAAATAAAAATAAAAACTATTTTTTCAACTCATATTTTCAACTTATATCCCTACAATTTTACTCAAATTTTGAGTGGGAGCACTCATTTGATGTGAAATTTAATTCTTCATCCAAAGAGTGCCCATGTTGCATACTTTCGATGGATCATATTTTATGAAAAATGAGAAATACATGAAAAAACATGATTGCAATTATGTTTTTCATGTTTTTCTCATTTTTTGTGTAGCAAATTCCATCTAAAGTATGAAAAATGGGTACTCCTTGGATGATGAATTAAATTATGCATCGAACGAGTGTAAAAAAAAAAAAAAAAAAAAAAAAAAAATTTGAATATATATATATATATATATATATATATATATATATATATATATATATATATATATATATATATATATACTTTTTCAACTTATCTCCCTACAAGTTTACTCAAATTTCGAGCGGGATCACTCGTTCGATGCCAAATGGTTGAAATCATCATCTTGAATCCTATTGGTTCTTATAAAGTTGATTTTGGTTGTACATTTTTATTTTTAGACCCCTTTTTACTTCAATATTTATCTAATGATTCAAATTGCATCAACAAACTCTCTATGAGTTATTCATTGTGTGGACAATTCTAAAAAAAAATGGGATTTTAATTTTTCAAATGTGCAGACCCTCCTAGATTTGTGGAAGACAAACTAAATTAGTCTTACTCGTACACATTATCAAGCTAAGTGACTATATTACCCATAAATTTGTCTAAGTGTATGTTTCTCCTCAATGCTTCCTTTTTGTTAGCCGCTAATACCATTAGCATGGTTATAAAAGGAGGGTGATGTTCAAACCACCCTTTTCTCTAAAACAATTTGATGCAATAAAAATACCATTTCAATTTTCTCACTTCAATTAGGACATCATTATCATTAAAAAAGGTGTGAGTGTTCCTCTAGGAAGTGAGTCTCTTTCATGGTCAATAAGGCATGTGATGCCTCACATGGGGAGGATAAGATAAATTGATAGGGATTTCTATGTTGGTTTTGTTGAGCTAATAAGGCCTCAAAATGTTAGTGGGCATCCTTAATTGTAGGTGTGTTCACCAAGTGTTGAATGCCATACATGCAAAACTATTGAGTTATGTGGATGCAATATTTTTTTCACAAATAAAAAATTATGGCTTATATGATATGCCATTCAAAAGTCTTGATTTTAAAACTATCATACAAAGATCAACATTGATCAGTGATAAAGTTTAAAGTGGATCAAAAATCCACACAAGAAAAAACTATACAGTCCATATAAAGTAAGTTCGAGCAATCAACAAACGAAATGATGAGAACCTATAAACCACAGCAATAAATCACTGCAGTTACCCCAACAGAGGGCAAACAAAAGCATTCAGACCCTGGATCTTATCAAAAATTCACCCAGCAAGAGAAATACAAAAGACTGCACTTTATCATTGTAACGGGAGAACAAGAACCTCCATATACAGAAATTTAAACATTGGTCGCTTCCAAAGTGTAAGGATATGAAACCTCAAAATACCTCACAGAAGATACTTGGGCACGAGAACCTGACATAGTCCACAAAAAATAAAAACGTGAGCATTTATAAATCAAGAAAAATGCACTGTGCCAACTTCTCCTTGTCCATTCCTCATCAAAAACCATATCCATTGGGTTGGATATGAAAGAACACAAATTTATAGGTTACAACAAAGGGTATTCTTCGGTTTGCAATCACAACAAACTTCATTGACGAAGTTGAACTAGATATTGTACCGCTTGATATTTCAAGAATTTTTTTGGGTAGTCCTTACCTCTATGATAGAAAATCCATATTCTCTTGCCCTGAAAAAAAGTACCACTTGTTCAAAAATGGTGTGGATTATATTGTGAGAGCTCATCGCAAGAAACAAAATCTTTCATTAGTTAAAGCAGGGAAAATGAAAATACTAGTGAATTCAAGCAAGAATTTTGTGCTTCTTGTGATTAAACCAAAGAATGATCTTGATTATGAAGAATTTCAAGTCTGTGATCCAAAGTTGAAATCTGATTTGATTGAAGTGGTTAATCAAAATAATGAGATGTTTCAGGAGAGAAAGAGGTTACCTCCCAAGAGGGGAATCCAACATGAAATACAATTGCAACAAGATTGTACTCTTCCTAACATTGGCATGTATAGGATGTCGGTGATGGAGAGTGATGAAATAAAAAAGAAAATTCAAATTTTTTGGACAAAGGGATCATCTGACCAAGTACTTCACCATGTGGGTCACCTATTATGTTGGTTCCAAATAAGGATGGAAAATGGTGCATGTGCATATATTTTCATGCATTGAACAAGATTACATTAAAGAAACATTATCCAATCCATAGAATAGATGATTTAATTGATCAATTGAAAGATGCAAATTATTTTACTAAGTTGGACTTAAGGAGTGGCTACCATCAAATTCGAATTGCTGAAGGCGACATTTGGAAGACAAAATTCAAGACAAAGCAAGGTTTTCTTGAATGGATTGTTATGCATTTTGGTTTATGTAATGCTCCTACTACCTTCATGCATGTGATGAAGGATGTGTTGAGGCCATTTCTTGATGATTTTTTCATCGTCTACTTATATGATATCTTAATTTTCAGTAAATCACTTTATGAACATGTCATGCATGTAAGAAACGTACTTGATGTCTTAAGGAAAGAACAATTGTTTTTGAAGATGTTAAAATATTAGTTTGGTAAAACTTATTTGGTGTACTTGGGGCATATTTTTGGAGGTGGTGAGTTGAGGATAGACCCCCTAATGTTGAGGTCATTGTGAATTGGAAAACACCCAAGATAGTCACTGAGGTAAGAATTTTTTTGGGAGCAACCAAATATTGGAGGAAGTTTATTTCTAACTTCTCTTCTATCATAGCTCCTTTGCATGCATTTATTAGTCTAAAAAAGGCCTTCTAGTGGGGAGGCAAGCAGAAAAAATCATTCTATGGTTTGAAAGAGAAGATCAGTTCAGCCTCAGTACTTTCACTACTAGAATTGATACAACCCTTTGAGATTCAAACTAATGCAAGCAATTATGCCATGGGCACAATCGTTATGTAACATAGTAAGCCCATTTCATTCCATTGAGAAATTTTCAATGGTGCATTATTAACTATCCTACTTATGACAAGGAGCTTTATGCATTGGTTAAAAGTGTTAAAAAAACAGAAAAAATACCTAATGGGAAAGGAAACCATCATACACACTGACCACCATCCATTGCAATACTTGCAATCACAAGCTAAGTTGCAACAATCAAGGAAATTTTGATGGATGGGTTTCCTACAAAAATTCCACTTGGTCATCAGGTATAATAAAGGTATTTACAACAAGGTTGCTGATATTATTTCTAGGCCTATTGTTAGTGTAACTACTTTACTCAAGCATAATTCTGTTTTTCATGAAAGTTATGTTGAGCAATATGCAATTGATAATGACTTTCAAGGTGTTTATGCAAAGTTGAGTCAAGGAAACCAAGTAGAGGAATTGGATTACCATGTACATAATAACTTGTTGTATCATTTGGGAAATATTTTTATTCCATAGGGGGATAGAGTGAATGTTATAAGGGAAGCACACAATTCTCTTATTGATGGACATTTCGGTGTAAGAAAAACAATGGCATATCTTCAGAGGTATTGTTATTGGCCTTGTATGCTTGAAATTGCGTCACGTTCATTAAAGGTTGTTCATTATGTGCAATCAATAATCCTAAAAATAGGAAGTTAGGATTGTACACACCACTTCCTATACATTCACGTCTATGGGAGAGTGTTTCTATGGATTTTGTAGGATGTCTTCCTTTGTCAAAAAAAGGTCATGATTATTTGTATGTAGTTGTGGATAGGTTAAGCAAGATGTGTATATTAATTCCATGTAAAAGGAAAATCACAGCTAAACAAACAATTCAGTTATTCTTTCAATATGTTTGGGTTCATTTTGGTTTAGCCATATCCATTGTTATTGATCAAGATTCTCGACTTGTTGGGAATTTTCGGTCAATTTTGTGGGACTTTATGGATACCAAGTTGAAGAAGAGTGTGACCTTTCATCCACAAATAGATGGTCAAACCGAGGTGGTCAATCAAACAATCATACATCTTCTTCAAGGATAATACAACAAGCATCCTAAGTTGTGGGATGAAAACTTGCACTACATTCAACATGCTTACAACCTTGAAAAACACTCCTCTACACAAAAATCTCCATTTGAGGCATGTCTTGGATACTTGCCTAGATCGCCATTGGATTTCATTTTTGGGAAGGATTTTGTTATTGATGGCCATAATGACATAGACAAAACCAAGAAGTTCATAGAACAAATCCAATTGATACATCAAAAAGTTCAAGATCAACTTGAAAAGAGCCAAGGAAAGTACAAACCAAGGCATGACAGGCATCGTGTAGATCGCAATTTCCAAGTTGGTGACGAAGTTTGGCTTCACATTAGAAAAGAGAGGCTTCAAGGGGAATGTAAAAAACTGAAACCAATCTGTTATGGTTCTTTCATAATTTAGATTTGCCTTCATAAATTTGCACCATGAGGTTCAGATTCCTTACATTGAAGATTTTTCTCTAGAATACCTCGATGAGCTTCAACAAGATATAATTCTTGACAGAAGAACAAGGAAATCAAAATGAGGGAGTGCAGACTACCTTCGTGTGGGGCTCAAAGGCAAAAATCCAAGCAAGGCCAAATGGATAGAGTTTGGAAAGGTGAGGGACCTATACCCTCATCTTCTAAACAATTGAAAGTGATATTTTGGGGTCCAAAAGCTTCCAGTTGAGATGAGTGATCAGGTGCTCAAAAATGAAATTTTTTATAATGGTGTGGAACCCAAATTATTGCGTAGATATCATTGTTATGAATTCGTTGTAACTCGTTTCATGGAAAATCGACGCCGTATGCTCCCTGAAACACATTTTGTCCACTTTGTCAAACATGCATTTTTTTTTTTTTAAATGCAAGACAACCCAGTCAACACGTACAACTAACTGGGCATGCCTATGTTGCAAGGTGACTGTGCAGGTTGACTTGGTCAATGGTTTTCCTCATCGAATTGTGTGGTTCCAAGTGGCATGATGTGATTGTTTTGATTTTGCACATTGTGATTGGTTGGGTATGTGGCCAACCACATGCTGCCACGTGGCACAACTAGATGTCGCCACATGGAAGCATGGGAGGCCACAAAAATTTGGTTTGAATTCGAGCGAAGTGGGTGGGGGTCAAACACACAACCTCCAAGTTCGAGCACCAAGCTTTTACCACTACGTCACGCTTTGTTCCTTGTTATATATGTATTTGCATAGTTTTAATGTGTAAAGGTTTCTGCCATGTGGGGAGGGGGTCGGGGTCTAGCCCCAGCCCAGGTCCCCCCCCCCCCTCCCCCCCCCCCACACTAATTGTTAACACAGAGCATTATGCTAACCACCACATATAAAAAATCCCAAGTTAACCATCAACGGTTATCAAACCATCTGACAGGTTTTGATATATAAAAAAAAATTCATTAAACCATAATTGATATGGTTTGAAATCCAATATTTAAGCATTATTGGAAAATTAGCGCGGTGACAATTTCACCCGATTTTTAGGCATATTAGCACTTAGTTAGCTAAATTCCGGGCAGATTTGTAGGATGGTGCCAAATTTTGGGGAAAATGTGGAGCGAATACTGCAAAAACTTGGGGAAGTCATAACTAAGTAAATTTTTGACCAAATTCAAGGCAGAAAGAGGCTACACAGGAATTTTTGGGTATTATGTAGCTGATGGAACAAGTTTCAGAGTTTTTTGAGCACTGCAAACATATGTAATCACACTTTTGAGCATAATAGAAGAGGGCCAATCCATTGGAAGTTGGAAAAAGGATACGTAGCCCAGGCAGGGTGAACTCCTTCATCATGAGCTGTCGTGTTACTGTTTATGGTGATGTTCATGTTTGTTATATGTTAATTTTTAGTGTTTTGTTTATGTTAATTTGCTCATGAAATTCACATAAAAACACATAAAAACTCATGTTAAACTTGCAATTAACATTATAATCCTCAAGCACTTTGTTTATATTCTAAATTGGATCTTAGAACAACAAACACTAATATTCCCATTCATATCAGTGAGGAAGAAGCTTCTTATAAGGTAGAATGAGCTCTTGCTTATTTGAACCTAAGGCTTCCTTAAAGAAAATTTTGGCCCACCTGAGGCAAACTACAGCTTGGTATGAGGCTAGTTTCAGAAGTTGACTGAAGCTTATTTCAACCCCCATCTGAACCTATTTCAACCTAATATTTGAGGAAAATTTTGCCCAGTATTAGGGTAGATGTGAAGCATACTAAACCTACTCTTAGGCCTCCCTTCTATGATTGATTTCTTCCATATTTAGGGAAAAATTGAAACAGTTTTTTAAGCAGACCTTAAATTCATTCTTGACTAGACCTTAAAGTCATTATTGAACAAATATTTGAAGTCATTCTTAGAACATATACAGTAGTTGATTGGAGGTATGAACTAGAATCAATTTCTTTCATTGGAGGTCAGAATTACAATGGCATACTTATTAGATCAATCCTTAAGTTGAATATTTTTAAGCAAAGATAATAGTGATTGTATATTTATTTGGGTCATTGTCCCTAGTACAAGATCCCAAGAGGTTTTTTGTATCTTTTATTCTAAAGGGTGGAAGGGTAGTGCTAGGCAAGGAACTGATTACTTCCTTTAGGAGGTTGTCACCTCCTTCAAGTGGGAGTTGGAACTACAACAAATTCAAGTTATTATATTCCTCTTTAGTTCCCTTTTTTACTTCCATTTAATTTTTTAGTGTATTTTTCTCCACATTTTTGAAAAAGTCAATGTTATTTATCGAGATGGTGCTATTTTTGGCATTTTTTTCATTGATCACACCTTGTCGATGCTAAATAGAACCGAATTAGTGCTAGATTTAGAACCATATTTAGCGACGACTTTACTGTCACTTTTAGCATCAAATTTAGCATTGGATTTAGCGCCAACTTTACCATGACCTTTTCAAATCAACTTTAACTCCTCCATCAAAGTTGAGTTCGATCTCTGATGCATCTATTTTTTTTCAAAATGGTAAACTTACTCATTAAAAATTCATTCTCCTCCTACAGAGAATCCTTTTCATCATAAAGGCCATCAATACAATATTTCTGTCCCATAGCCTTCATGCTCAACAACAAAATCCCTCCCATTAGAAGAAGGTGAATAAAGTTGTGTTTTCTTTGTATGGCATGCACAATGAAGCCAATATTTTGTTGTTTTTTATTTACAAAGGAAGGATCCATCTCGGTTGTGGAACTTGCAGATTAAAATTTTAGAGATTGAACAATTGCAAGCCACGAGATTCATACATTTCTCCCAAAAGTTTCATTGGCGAGAGGCTGCCCAAATGGTGTGCATCTATTTAAGGAGGGTGAGTGTGAATGTGTACAAATTATGTATGTGTGCCTTATGCTATATGTTACACCATTTTTTGGTCATCTAACCTACTATCATTAGATGGACCCAAGTACACCATGTAAGACCAATTTTACCCTAAGTAAAATTGCTTTCACTATGTAAAATAACTTAATAAAACACATTTTATTAGGTTGTTTATGGTCTAAACAGGAAACCCCAAAAGGAAATATTAAACAAACCTATATTTGTTTGATTTTCCTCAAGGAATAATGAATTAAACAATAATTTAATTATTATTCCTAGTCATGTTTAACCCAAAACAAAGAAATTAATTAGATAAATCTTTATTTATCTTATTATTTTCTAGGAATAATTATTTAAATCTTATTTAAATAATATTCCTTGTTAAATATGACTAAATCACCCATAAATAATTAAATAAATCATTATTTATTTGATTATCTTTCAAACACTTCCTTAAAATGATAAATAAATCATTTATTTATTTATTATTTACAAAAAAAGCGATTTGACCCAAGTCAAATACTTTTTTCCCTCCAACAAATATAATAAAATATTCCATAAAAGGTGGATCTAGATTTGGTTAATGTTATTTTAATCATGCACCAAGATCTAGAATGACCCAATATTTTGTTATAAATAGGAGGGTTTCTCCTACCATTCTTCACCTTTTGTTGCCTATTAGATCACTCTGGATCTATACTCTTGGTCTGACTTTGGGCCATCATCATTGTCATATTTTCTATTATTTGCTGTGTGAGCTCCCTTTGAATTCCATCTTTGTCTGGGTTTTCTACACCAACAGGAGAGAGAAATGATAGATCTGAAGTGCTGAGGACTTCCAAGAACCCATCCCATTGAGGAGAATTAGAAACACCTTCTTGTTTTCCTCCGAGGTGCCCTTAATACAAAAATTCTTTCAAAAAATATTGTTCTTGTCTTTTCTATTGGATGTATGGAGAAAAACCTTATTTTTACTGCTTAATGTCTCTTTATGCATATTTCTCGTTTTCTGCAGCACCTGTCTTGATCAAATAACCGCAGATCTGAAGATATTGGCATCCATACTTGATGTTAGGGCTATAAGTTATGTGTAGCTAAAGTGGTCTTTTCTCGTACACTTCGACAAAAGATTCATACTAACAACTGGTGACTCCACACGGGTTTTCAATTACGACCGCTGTCGTTTTTCATATTCCTGCATATCCAGCTACTTCAGACCCTAGGGTTTCTTTTCAGCTTTTTGTTTTTCCTATTTTCATGTTGTTTTTCACCTATAAAACCCTAAAACATTCAAATTTCTAACTTCCGCGTGTTTCTGGCCCTATTGCGCAGGTGACAGACATCAGCCGCAACTAAGACGACAACTTTTCCGGAAATCTGTCGGCGGGACACCCAGAGCTTCAGGTCGCACTTTTCAGCCCAGAAACTGCGACCTGGACCTCCAGGTCACATTTTTCAGCCCATTATCTGCGACCTGCACAGAAAAAAGGTCAAAACCTGCGACCTGCCAATTTTTCTACTATTTTTCTGCAATTTTTCTGGGTTTTTCTGAAGCTTCTGTTAGGGTTTTCCAGCCTCTGTCTCAGCTCGTTTTGACCTGTTTCTGATCTTTTTTGCTCATATAAGTGGGAACATAGCCCACTAGGGCTTCAGTACCCTCCACTTTTGGTGGAAGAGTTTTTATCTATTTCAGGTGTCTGTTTTTTCAGAGTTTCAGCTCCCCTTTTTCCAGATCTGATACCTCCTTTTCAGATCTCTTTTAATTAGATCTTCTCCCTTTCAAATCACCTCCTGAAGATTTTTTTGGATCTACCTTTAGGGCCTCCTCCTTGCCCCATCTGCTTTTTGCTGATTTCCTCCTTTTCTCTAGCCACCTTGCCTCTGCCTCTTGGCTGTGTTCTGCACCTCTTTTCAGCAGATTTCTCCTTTAGATACCTGTCCCTCCCGACCCTAGATCTATTGGCCTCTTTTTAGTGTGTTTTTACTAGATTTTTCCCTCTGTTAGAATATTTTTGAGAGACCCGCCTTTTTAGGATAGATCGATGCATTGTTAGCTGTTAATTTTCTGTTATTTTAGCATTATATATTGTTCTCTGCAGATTTATTTTTAGTTACGCAGCACACTTTTTCTTTTGCTCTCAAAACGTCAGGGTTTAAAAATTAAAATTAATGCACGCCACACACTCACCCTAAGCGAAGAAGAGCCTGGTTAACACCGCCAGGCAAATACTTTAAAACATTATAAAATCAATTGACACTGCACCTTTTCTGCCCTTGTTTCAACATTGTAATCACTTGATTCTGCACCTCCCCGCCTTTGTTGGTCGTTCTTCTTCCCCTTGTGCCGTGTTTGTGTTATCATCATTATGCCCCCAAAGCGCACATCCCGGAGACTTCTTGGCTTTCACCCTCAATTTCCGGTCGGTCGACCTACTCCTTCCCGCCATCGTCGAGTTAGTCCACCTCCGAGTCCGCACTCCGACTCCTCTTCTGGTTCATTGGGTTCTCCTTTTACTTTCGGTTCTCCCCCTGTCACCTTCATTATGTCTGGTCCAGGGCCTAACGCTAGCGGTAATCCCAGCCCTAATGTCGGGATTGATACTAGCGGAACCCCCGTAGGAACTACCTCGGCTGCGCCCTTGCTCCCCTTCATGGCAGGCCTCAGCCTCTCCGATTTGGACCGGTTGAAAAATGACCCTATACACCATGACGCTAGTTGGCCTGCTATGCCGACAAAGCTCCCTTCTGACATCCCAAAGTTTGAAGGCCTTGCTGGAGAAGATCCTTCAAATCATATTTGATCTTTCCACATGTGGTGTTCATCTACCTCCATTACCGATGACTCTGTCCATCTTCGGTTGTTCCAACGAACGCTTACAGGCACAGCTTCTAAGTGGTATTTTGATCAGGCCCCTTCCTCTCATACCACCTTTGCGACTCTTGCCTGAGCTTTTTTATCTTACTTCCAGCTTCCCCTTCGTTATGACACTGGTATCGAACTTTTGACTTCTTTCTGTCAATCATCTGTGACCTGCCTATCTGATCATGTCCAGGAATGGCGGAGAAGAAAGAGCCTATGTCAATCCCCTACCTTCAAAGACCCTGTCTACATGGACTGGTTCCTTAGATATCTCTTGCCTCCTATCGGGAAAGATGTCACATCACATTTTCCCCAAACTGAAGAAGCTGCCCTCCAACTGGCATTAAAATATGACTTGATCTACGCTCAGACAGGTTATGTTTATACCGTTCTACCTGATCTCCCCAGACACGGTGGTGTCAATGCACCGGGGGCACCTCATGCCGCCGACGGTATCGTTGGAGCTCTCTCTCATCCATATGCCCAACCTCCCATGGGTTATGGTTTTCCTAGGGGAGGGGGTAGCACCTCCCGCACTTGTTCCCCTCCTGGTAACACGTATCTAGGATACATCATGCCTCCTCTTTTGGCCTAACCTCCTGGTCACCATACTGTTACCCAACCCCCTTATTATTCGTATCCGCAGTTTAGTGCTCCATCTCCTCTAGCATCAGCACCTCCGCCTCCCTGGCCTTCTCAACCCCTACAACAACAATCACCGCCCCATCAAGAGCAGGTGGATGACCAGCAGGGATTCATGGCTACCCAACCACCTGACAGACAGGTGGCCACTCAGCCTTCCCCTTCTGGTTCATCTAATTCCCAGATCCTCATGATGAACTCTGATCCACCTCTAACCATCGACCTTAACCTTCAAACTCAGTCCCATCAGTACCCCAAGCCTCCCGCTCCGTCTGTCCCTGAGTCACCTTCTTTAGGGTGTACAGAGCCTCTTTCGACATCCAATGGTTCCTTGCCTATCCCTCTGCCCAAATTCGAGGTTCATACCCAGATTCCTAAGGGACCATTACGCCGAAATGCTGCTTCTGGTCGAGCTACTCATTCATATAGCATCATAGATGATTTGGCACAATCTCCTGCTGCCATTTCAACACTGGAACTCCTCCAATCGTGCCCTTCTCAAAAGAAGGCTCTACTATCTTCCATGGGTGCTATAGATCCTGCTGATGACCAATTGATTGTTTTCGACACCCATCAATCAGAACATCCTCCTCCTCCTGCTTCTGTAGCCTTCCAAATCCCAGTCAAAATCCGGAACGCTAATGTTTCTCGGTGCATCATTGATGAGGGGGCATCCACCTATGTGATGTCCACTTCGGTTTAGAAACAACTCGGATCTCCTGAATTGGCCCCTTCCACAATCACCCTCCGTGCATGGGATGGCCATGGCTCCCAGCCCATTGGCTTATTCTGTAATTGTCCTATCACTCTTGCGGGCAAGACTGTTTGCGTTGACGTTGAAGTCATCAACGCCCCTCTTGATTATAACATTATTTTGGGGCGTAGCTACACTTATGCTATGTCTGCCGTCCCATCCGCGGTCCACCACAAGATGTTTTTTCCTCATAATGGAAAGATAGTCACCACTGACCAGTTGACGTATCATGAGCCAAAATCTCAGGCCTCCCTGAGTCGACCATCTCTTCTATAGCCAATCAACAAACTGTCGATTCTTTGACCAGTGTCTCTCCCGGCGTCTACAAAGACTCCTCTTTGCTTGGAACCTTCCCTGGTCTTCCTCCTCCTCCTGTCTCTAACCCTAGCTTATCGAATTTTTGCATGATGCAATCATCTCAGGCTGCTCTCAAGCAACCTGCTTCGGCTAGTCAACAACCGTGCTCTCCGCAAACTGCTCCTAGCCCTTCACCTGCAGCTAGTAGTCATGAGCCTCTTTATCCTCCTAGAACAGTTCCTCCAAGCATTAGCCATTTAGGAGCCGTCCCACCTGGCCACTACCCCTCTGGTCAGATACCGTTCCTAGCTCCCCCACCAGGCATGTACACGGTACCTGTCATGGCCACCCTCTCTCTTCCGAACCTGACCCTTGGGATTCCCGTCTGGTACCTTGATCCTCCAGCTGCAACCTTGCCTAGTCAACCCAAACCTTATCTTGCTTTGACCCCAGTTCAACCGGTCCCCAAGACTTCTCCCGCTGCAACCGTGCCTCAGTCACCTCAACAGGAACCACCTCCTGTTGCGACCGCTTCGGGTAAGAAGGGAAAAGCTTGCAAGGGGGCATCAAAGGACAAGGCTACCCCAAAAAACCCTGCCCCTCCTCGGCCTCCAAAGCATACCATCCAGTGTGCTTTGTGTGATGTTTTCGGTCACACCACCCATTCCTGTCCTGACTTTCCTCATCTCAAGCCCATGGTTAATGTCGCATTCCCTGAGTCCACGGTCCTGGAAGCCTCTATTCCTTCCCCGACTGCAATCAAGAACCCCAAGACTATTCACACCAACCACCCCTATGCTTTGTGTGATCTCCATGGCCATTACACCCATCTTTGTCCCCGCCTTGAGGACTTCTGCATCTCTCTAGTCGTGGTCCACCAATTCGAGGCCAAGCGCAATGAGTCCACCTTTCCCCTATTTGCGCATTCTTCTTTGGCAGAACTACCAGACATGACTGCTCCCATTGACATTCCCCCTCCTGATGTCGAGATGACAGATCCTTCATCCACCATTTTTTACCTATCATCATCCATGAGACCCTCAGGGAACATTCCCTCTGAATCCTCCCCTGTTGTTTCGCTTGACCTTCCTTCAGCGATCACCCTGGGCTCAACATCGGTAGATCCTTTATCTGCTTACTTTTTCGTCACTCCTTGTGACGATGCGCATGTGAACCTCTCTTCTCATGATGATGAGTTAGGTAGCTTCGCCATGTCATGTGGTATTTCTTCCACCAGTCACCCCATCTTCTATCACGATGACGACATTATGGATGAAATCCCCACCCCTAACTTTATCTATCCCCCCTTAGATCGAACCCGTGTGTTCGAACCACATGCACCTTGTGGCCATTACATTGAAACCCAATATTTGGGTAAGGGGGCACCCATATTTGAGAGACCAGGAGAAGAAATTCTCCAAAACTCTCCTAGTGTATCTGGTCGTGTTGACTTTAGTTCCATTATTCTTCCACATTTTGAAGAACCTCTAGAGTCCCATATCACTTCAGATCACTCTAGGGATGATACCCCTTATCGTTCCCTCATCTTCCATCAGCAACCCAATCTCTTAGACGTTGTTGTTGACCAACCTATGGGTTTTTTAGGAGAGCATCAGTTCATTATCTCCAAATCCTCTCTTTTGGATAGTGACACCAGGTATGCCAACCCAAAAACTTAAAGTCCATTTGCTTCATATATGCAGTACTAAAAGAGATTGGTAATCCTCCATTTCCTTTCTCAAACTACATAACCATAACGAAAACAAATGGCACACCACATCATTAAAATGTGTTTAAATTCCCCTTTTTCTAAATCAATTTTGGCATGACCACACCATGCTTGGGGGCACCTATGCCCCTCAACCATAACCCTCCTCAAAATCGAATTTATTCACTTACAACACTTGTACTTGGGGCACCACTTTGCCTCCATACTTGTCTTTGTTCGTGTCGATTTTCGTCATGAGATACCATCTTTTACTCATGTTTTCATGGTCCCCCATGGGACCTTTTCTATGTGACAGTACCATCGAGTCACCCTTGTTTAGAGCATCCAAGTTGAGTCATCATCGCATTCATGGAGTCTATCCCGAGTCCCTTTGTACCCCGCTATATTCCTCCCTCCTTCATTGTTTGGTCTCTCTCTTGTGTTGCACATTATGGCCTTTAGTCCCACTGTCCCCTATCCCTTATGATATTTTGTCAGTCACTGCCATGTCATTCATGCCCTTTATGCTCTAGCAAGGGAAGTCATCCATTCCCTACTCAGCCCCCTCCATTCCATCATCATCATTGGTATTAGTCTTCCCGTTGCTCTACTATTTTCACTCGTGCCTTAGTTGAGGATCTCTCATTACCTCACCTATGGCAGACCTCCTTCTGTCGACATCATCTACTTCATTCCAAAAGACAGGCCTGGAGGGCGGTGTACCTTGGTTCCAGCTTCCACTCTTGTTCGGTGCCTCGGATCAGGAGGGATCTCTCATTACCCTTTGACTTGATTATTTCTCCACTCCAGCTCCTTTCAGCATGATCGAGATCCATATGCTTGATGGTTCAGTGATACCCCAGCAGCTTTTGGTGATTCCTGGGTGTGTGTGAGATGTCTCAACCCTCATGAGGGGGTGGCCCTGCAGGTAGCCCCCCACATGCCCAGATGACCTCTTCATTGCAGCCTTCGATGCAACTCCATATATTTTATGATGTCGGCCTTAGCCGCTTGCAGCGCCTCTTTGATTTGAATGTATCAGTCAGATTTTGTGAGCCCTTCCCCGCTTATAGGGGGCATTTGGGTTGTAGTTGTATCTCATGTAATCGTATATTATTGTATAAGTCCTGGCTGTTATCTCAGGCACAGCATGTATGTGGGATCCCTCATTGTATTTTTATCTGGCTTATGCTGGCTGTACTTTATGGTTCGGTCCCTTGTTTACTGGACACACTATTATTTTTTACTTTGTCTCGGTGGGCATAGGTATGCCTCCCCCGCTGCCTTTAGCACAGGTACCATCTCATAAAAAGAGACTTGTTGCACCTGCAAGTCTCGTCTCCTCAGGGTCTAGTTCTTCAGCACATTAGTCTACCTTACATTTCTCTCTCTGACTTCCCTTTTTGATGTCTGGTGATTGAGTTCTTACAACGTACTTCGTTCATATGATTTGCTCCTAACACTCGCACGCTGGGGGGCAATCTGTTACACCATTTTTTGTTCATCTAACCTACTATCATTAGATGGACCCAAGTACACCATGTAAGACCAATTTTACCCTAAGTAAAATTGCTTTCACTATGTAAAATAACTTAATAAACCACATTTATTAGGTTGTTTATGGTCTAAACAGGAAACCCAAAAGGAAATATTAAACAAACCTATTTTGTTTAATTTTCCTCATGGAATAATTAATTAAACCATAATTTAATTATTATTCCTAGTCATGTTTAACCCAAAAACAAAGAAATTAATTAGATAAACCTTTATTTATCTTATTATTTTCTAGGAATACTTATTTAAATCTTATTTAGATAATATTCCTTGTTAAATATGACCAAATCACCCACAAATAATTAAATAAATCATTATTTATTTGATTATCCTTCAACCACTTCCTTAAAAAGATAAATAAATCATTTATTTATTTATTATTGACAAATAAAGGGATTTGACCCAAGTCAAATACTTTTCCCTCCAACAAATATAATAAAATATTCCATAAAAGGTGGATCTAGATTTGGTTAATGTTATTTTAATCATGCACCAAGATCTAGAATGACCCAATATTTTGTTATAAATAGGAGGGTTTCTCCTACCATTCTTCACCTTTTGTTGCCTATTAGACCACTCTGGATCTATACTCTTGGTCTGACTTTGAGCCATCATCATTGTCATATTTTCTATTATTTGCCGTGTGAGCTCCCTTTGAGCTCCATCTTTGTCTGGGTTTTCTACACCAACAGGAGAGAGAAATGCTAGATCTGAAGTGCTGAGGACTTCCAAGAACCCATCCCATTGAGAAGAATTGGAAACACCATCTTGTTTTCCTCCGAGGTGCCCTTAATACAAAAATTCTTTCAAAAAATATTGTTCTTGTCTTGTCTATTGGATGTATGGAGAAAAACCTTATTTTTACTGCTTAATGTCTCTTTATGCATAGATCTGGTTTTCTGCAGCACTTTTCTTGATCAACTAACCGCAGATCTGAAGATATTGGCAGCCATACTTGATGTTAGGGCTATAAGTTATGCGTAGCTAAAGTGGTCTTTTTTCATACACTTCGACAAAAGATTCATACTAACACTATATTTGAAAGTTTGAGAATTTTTGTAACAATATTTACTATATTTTGTTTCATTCAATATATAAATTATAGTTTTAAAATATCCTTCAATTACAATTGAACAAAGAATATTGGATCAACAAAAATTAATCCCCATTTACCATGCAATTATTTCTACTTGGTTATTGGTTACCTTCCCATTTTAACTTCATATAATACAAAATAATTTGTCCTTCATTATTTCTAATGATACCACCACAAATACCCTCCCTTAAGTTTTCCCTAGAAGCATTATTGAAGTTTAATTTATACCTCTTTAACACGGGTGGGTTCCAAGGAGACTATGGATTGCTTGTTCCCAAATCTTTGTCCGTTAATCAAAACACAATTAGATCTTCTTGGAGTAGGAGATAACACTCTATTAAAAACGATAAAGAGACAAAAATATATATTAGGGGTTGTGCTCCCTTTTCAATTCTTGGATGGGTCTCATCTAATTTATCTTAAATTTGGGCAGGATCCTTTTTTTTAGGGGGGTGGGGGGGGGTTGTTGGATTTTATTCTCTTTTAATTTTTAAGTAGGTCATAAATTAAATGACATGATTTCAATTATGCTTGGTTGGATCTTTCCTAATTTTTTGGGTCCTTCAATAAATTTGGTGATGTTGAGGCCCTCCTAGCCTCTATCCTTAAATTTGTGATGGTAAATGGTGGCTTTGTTAGGCCCTTGAAGATTGTTACAGGAAAAAAAATTTCATGCAAAAGTCATAAAGACTCTTAGAATAATTATTTATTGGAGTTGTGACCATTGTGGATACTTCATGGGGATCAGGTAATAGCATTTTGCAGGTGGAAATGGTGGAAAATGGAAAGGTCAAGTTATGGCTTGGGAAAGGAGGCAAGAAACTAGCCCATACAGAAATTCCAATTTTTTAAAGTGTTGGGATTTCAATTCTACTTGATTGGATCAATGAGGATGATAATTAGAAACAGGTGGTTGCTTCCTTTTCCCCAAAAAGTGAAAAAAAATAGATCTGAACTTTCTTGTAAAATAGACTAAAATGTATGGGGTTTTTAGGCCATTTTTTGAAAGTGCTCAGATCTCGGTTTTGACTTGGGGGATTGATGAGGTCGTAAACTAGAAGCCTAATGACACATTTCCCAACCAAACAGGTGAAAAAAATTGTTGTATATTTTATCCTAAAACAACCATGTAAATAAGACCACAATGATGTTGTAGAGGTAATGCAAAGTGATGGGACCCACTTTTTAACACTTGGAGATGGTGTAGGAATTGTTTTTGAAGCTTTGGGTACCTTCCTCAATCAAAAAGATGAAAAAAGTAAGGATATGTAGTTTTATTTATTTTTAATAAATTTTTTATTTTTGTAGAGAGTAAAATAAGTGAATCAGCTAGGGAAGAAAACAATGCAACTTTGACACCTCCTACTTTTCATTCTAGATACTAGGGGTATTGATTTGTTCTTTCAAATTGCTGATTTATTCCTTGTTTTATCAATAAAATTTATCTCAATTATTTGCAATATGCCTTCCATCTAATATGTAAAAAATTCAAGTTTGAAATCCTATTGCAACAACTGCAAATTATTCTTCTAATTGTTAATTAATTTGAAAATTTATTTTCTACGAAAAATATTGAATAAATCACATGGAAAAATTCACAAATAAATTATGTGGAAAATAATAGTGTTGGAAACTGAGAAATGCTAGCAACACACATAAAAATTAACACAGTTATTTGTGGACAAATGTCCCTAGAAAAACCCAACTTGGGAAAACTGGTGCAATAGTTGAGGGCTTTTATTACTATGCAGCAGTGAAATTCTAAATACAATCTAGAATCATAAACTGGCAATCCACTACAGAAAAAATCGATCACAAAATTTAGTGAGACAAATTTTGTCTCACTCGACACTGGTCTAGCTCTGAAACTGGCTCTAAATGGGCTCCACAAAACCCATGGATCAACTTTTATGTAAAATATGTGCAAGAAATAGGATGCTCTACCCAAAACTGCAATTGATCAAGTCGTCTTCCCAATCCATCCTTTGAGAATGACTCATTGACACCTTATGGAAATGTTCTTGGCCTCCAGAAAATGAATCAACCCTCTATCTAGCTAAATAGAAATCTTCCTATGAAGCTTCTTCGTTGGGATATTGTAGCCTCACTAATAAATACAACCTCCTATAGCTAACTCTCTATATATGTAAATAATTCCCTTCGATGTCATTGTCCCTACCCCTCTCTGTCTCTGCTTCCCTATTGAAGCTTGAATTCTTCTAGCACTATTAGATCTTGTTGGAACAAGGTCTCCTACAAGAGCTGCAAATCTGGTCCATTTTTGTATATTTTTTATTATATTTAGTCTAACGCAGGGGTTTTGGGATGGGTCAAAGCCCCTATTGCATTGTAAGTGGGTCAAGGGTAGACCAAGAGTCTGCAAACCATGGTTTGCAGGCCATTGGATGTGTAGGCTAAAGTAGTATAAGTAGTTGAACCTTTTTGAGTTGAAAGATAGACTTGAAATAAGATTGGTACGAATTACGAATTAGTAGATCTATTTTGGGTTTTTTGGAAAGGGCTCCTACTGGTTGTGTGCACAAAGATCCTTAGTCTTGCTGTGTGCAGACCCTACTCTTGTGTGCATAGGTTGGGTTTTGGGTATTGTAAAAGGATCTAAAGGATTAATGAATGCGGAAGGCTATTGAAATCTTCGAATCTATTGAATCTGTGATATCTAATTATGTATGCTTCGTGTCATTGATTTAAGATGTGAAATTACTTGTGTTACTTGTTTATACTACGATCTAGATCTATTATGGTATGCATAATTCTATATTGAGTTCTGCAAGTAACTGTGCTAAATAATTATGCTGCGTGGTCAATTGATCTGAATCTGTTATTAGACTTTATGCAAGAATAGCTACGATAGTTTCTTTGTTTTCCTATATCTGTTATTCGTTGCGAATATACATGGTGTTGTGCACATGGATGCGAAGGGACTGATAGATCTAGGTTTTTTAATATGTGATATGATATTTGTGAAGCTGAACGCAACTATGCCTGACTTACTTGCCCTCTCTTAGGGTGCAGAAACCTGGTTCTAGCACCCTCCCATACTACTTCGGGTGAGACTTTGGCCTGCACAAGTGGGTCACTGCCGAAAGGGCCAGTAGTATAGGGTTTTTTTGGCAAACCTTAATCTCCGAACTTGGGTCAAGACCCCTCAAGCCAAAAAATGGTTCCGTTGCTGGGACCGGGAGCATTTTGAGAGAGGGATTGGGTAATTCTAAGGCCATACTAGAAACTTGAAAAAAAAAGAAATTGATGAATGGTTCGAATGGAAAGTTCAGGAATTCGAAGTGAAAGAAAACCAATGTAAGAGGTTGACCACCGAAAAGTGGAAAAATAAGTATATTTTCATAGAGATCTATGAGATCTTCTTCATAACCATTGCAATCGAGCTCCAGGAGTAGCTCACAAGGTTGGTCGAATTTCAAAAGTGTTGGAAGGATGAGCGGGTAACACAGTGGACCCCAGAATTAATCCAATAGTTAGAGAAGACTGATAACGCCATCACTTGCACTATAGACCAGTGGGTGGATAGCGTGCTAGGCGGATTCGTGAAAGAATTTGCCATCGATCAATTCATCTCCTACTCCGAAGCAGAGTGAAGATTCTTCAAAGGATTTAGGGGTAAGTTTCTGAAGACTTTACCATTGTTGATTAAGATAATATTGTGCGAAAAAAGTATTATGTGTAGCCACACTGAATGAATGACCCTTGATCTGGATGAGAGTATGATGTGAAGTGGAAAATACTATCAAACCAACCTAGAAGGAGGTAGATCTTTCTACAGCCTGGTAAGAGAAGCAGCTGCGCAGAGTCCTCCAGCCACACCACTTTTGAATCAACGTAGGGGTAAGAACTCACCTACACCTCCACCACTAGAAGACGACATGGCTGCGCACATGAAGTTGCCTACCTTTAAGGGTGTGGGAGATGAAGACATGGATTAGTTCTGGTTTGTCGTAGAATCAGTATGGACTATGTAGAATGTAGCTAGTGATGCGATGAAGAGGGCACAACTATCCTTTGCCTTCGAAGGAAGATATTTGGATTGGTACATGGGATACATCGGACAACATGCAAACTCAACCATTGAAGAGATCAAGAACTTCTTGAAACAATAGTTCAAGAAGCCTAAGTCCTATTCTCAAATAGTGGTCGATCTAAAGGATTTCAAGCAAGGGCCTTCTGATTCTGTGTGGGAGGTCAATCAATGGCTGAAGAAGGTGATCAGGGAAGGGGGATTTTAGTACGATGACAAACAGCACACAAAATGGTTCATTTCTATGTTGCTACCTCACCTGCGCGTACCTATGGGTCACCAAACTTTCGAATCATCGGAAAAGGCCCTAGAGGTCACTATGAAGTTAGAAGATGTGCCCAGAGATGATACCCAACTAAGAATCCAGTAGATCCAAGGAAAAATAGAAGCGATGCACATGGACATCCAGAACTTGCGAAAGGAGCGAGGCGTAGAGGCTAGCCTTGAAAGGTGATGCATACGATGCAGGACAAATGGTCACACCAAGGATAATTTCCCTCTATTAACAAACTACATGTAGGCTGGGGGACCTAGTCCATTGCGCCCTAGGGATGTTGCAGGACCAAGTGGGCCGACACTATGGTGAGATGATTGTCGCATTGCAGGGTTACATGACACAAACCACTATCCCCGCCTTGCTGTGTACATCCCAGAAGTAGAGCAGCAATGGTGCAGGGTCTATGGGTCAGTAGGACATGATGAAAATAACTATCAGACATATTATTTGATGAGCAATTGAGGGAATCTCTATAGGGTACATTCGGATCCGTCCTCACCAAGATCCCTCAGCACAAGGGGCTCCTGTAAACAAGGCAAAGGGGAGGTATATGTGGAGTTTAAAGCAAGACTGAGGGAAACCATCTATTATATCTAGGAGTAGGTAGGGCACTTTTCTAGGACTATCCAAACCAATCAAGCATGACAACTCGTTGGGTATTGCGTGTGTGCACTGACCATGAATGAAGACCTGCCTAGTATTGATAGGGCACATTTAGGTGCTAAATGTAAACCTATGTGAATGTGAGAGGGTTAAGGTAGAGCTACAAGACAAAGATCCAAGAGTGAATGTCGTAACACGCAATGGGATGGCTACCAGGGGGCCTGGGGAGAAGACTGCAGCCAAACCTTTGATCCGACAAGCAGTTATCAAACACGAAGGTTTGGATCTAAAAAAGGAACAAGAAACATTTTTCGAGGCTTCCACCCCCACTTTGATGAGGCAGGTAGTGTCCAGGAATCTAATGAAATGGAAATTTCTGCTGAGACCAAGGCAAATGAGGAGTATTAAACTTTTTACATGTGCATGTATGGAGTCGTTGCGCAACCCTGCAAGGCTGTAAAAATATCTAAAGTGGATTAGATATAGCTCACCACTAACGATCCTCTTCTCAAATCACACTGGACACAAACTCTATAGGTATAAGAAACGCACTGATAGGGAGATGCGGTTGACTGCTCAGATCAGTGATTATGAGATAGATCAGGTTATTTTAGACCTAGGGCCAGATGCGAATGTATTACCTAAAAAGACTTGGAAACGAATGGAGCATAAGTTGAAAGTAATACGATCCAGGTCAGCAAAGGAAATCTAAATGTATATTCATTCCGATATTGGAAGACTATTGAAGACTGTGGTGGATATCGTAGGGGTTAAGGTCCGGGCTAACTTTGAAGTAATTTAGATTGTCGAAGATGTGGACCCATACCCTGTGCTCCTAGGCTTGGCTCGGGCCATCAATATGGGAGGCATCATTAACCTAAAAAAACGAAGCATGGTATTCGAGAATAACAGTACAAGGGTCATAGTACCATTAGATCCGACGGAAGGAAAAATAGAACCTATGTGTGACGAAGAGGTTGTGGACCATATCTATAAGTTGACTATGCAAGATGAGGATTGGATCAACCCCACGACGGAGAGGGTAATCTGTTGGGAAAAGGATAATGAATTTTTCTCTGACTCTGATTGGGAGATAGAAAATTGGAAAAACCGTTACATGATGTCTCTACGCTGCGATGTCTTTAGATCATGAAGAACTTCCAATGCATCTCCTCAGAGGTAAGAGATCTACCTTATTTCGATGGTTCTAGTAATGTTAGGGACTTTTTGCGGGCATTTGAAGCCAAGGTTCCCAGGGAACGGAGGTTATGGGCCCTTAACCTAGCGCTGCATGCAACCCCTACATGATGGTGGGAGACACATAAGGAAGCATTCCCAAAATGGGAGTATTGTTGAGACATGATGCTCCTACGATTTGAGACTCTGGCGGAGGTATGGGTCAAGATGTTCCTTGGCCCAAGGGATCCACGTGAAAACGTGGTTGCATGGATGGAGGCATGGGGTGACCAAACTATAGAATAATAGGTTCACTTATTCACTCACGCGTTGGGTCCGATCCCTAATTCCTGGTACCCGGATGCAAAGCTACGTCAGCGCACCTGCCACTTGGAAACTCTGAAAAATGACTTTATGGGAACATTCAGACTAATAGGGGGTTTCGAAGCGCTTGATGAAACTCTGCAGGACATAGATACATTCATGTTTGGAAAGACCGGCTCTTCTGTAGTATTCAGGATGCTAACATGGGAAACACAGATGCAGGATATTGTTAACTGCCGCAGCTTGGCAAGAGAGGAAGGTGAAGATGATCTGCGGTCTGTCTCTATCCCAGAGTTGAAAGGGGAGTGTGCTGTTGAAGGACCTCCACTGAAAGAAGTGGATGTCACTAAGCCTCTCAAGCTGCGTGAAGTAAACATTGGGACGAAAGAACACCCTAAGTTGGTTAAGATTGGGGACTACTGGGATGAGAATACAGTAGGAAAAGTAGTTGAATTACTTACAGAATACTAGGACTTGTTCCCTACAAAGTTTTCTGAGCTGAAGGGGATCATGGGGGACTTAGGGGTCATGCATATCACTCTCAAACCCGATGTGCGGCCCATAAAGAAACGACCTTATAGGTTGAACCCCAAGTATAAGCAGAAGCTCCAGGATGAGCTCGACAAAATGCTTGCTACAAGTATCATCAAACCTGTTGAACAGTCGAACTGCGTTAGTCCAATGGTGGCCCAAGAGGAAAAAACTAAGGGAGAGATTCAAATTTGTGTGTACCTACGCAAGTTAAACGATGCCTGTGTTCATGATCCATTCCCAACAGCATTCTCAGACGAAATCTTAGATAGTGTGGGAAGACAGGAAGCATACTCTTTCACGGACAGGTTCTCAGGATACCATCAGATAAGAATCACACCTAAGGACCACAGCAAAACTACGTTCACCACTGAGTGGGGATCAATTCAGTATACTGTCATGCCGTTTAGCCTCAAAAATTCCCCTGCTATCTTCTCACCAGTCGTTGTCACAGTGTTCAAAGAATTCATTCACAAGTTCCTCGAGGTGTATTTCGATGACTATACTGTCTTAGGCTTGGTCAAGGCACACATCTCAAACCTGCCCATGATGTTGGATGCCTACCGGAAACACGAGATTTCCCTAAATATCAAGAAGTGTATCTTCTGTGTACCCTTCAGAATCTTGCTCGGGCACATAGTTTGTCCGCAAGGATTGATGGTAGATCCTGCCAAAATCGTAGTTATCATAAATTTTCCAATACCAACCACGGAGAAACAGCTACACTCGATCCTTGGACACATGGGATACTACAAGAAATTCATTCAAGCCTATGCGATGATTACTGCCCCTATGGAAAAATTGGTCAAGAAGAATGTTTCCTTCTTCTGGAATGACAAATGTTAAAAGAGCTTCGAGCTACTAAAGGAAAATATGGTCTTGGCACCTATTCTTATCTTTCCGGATTGGGAGAAGGTATTTCATTTTCACGTTGATGCGTCGGGCATTGCTTTCTGGGCTATCCTTACGCAGCCAAGGGAGGGAGATATTGACCATCCGGTTGCCTTTGCAAGTAGGAAGCTCTATGGAGCGGAACGCAACTACTCCACCACAGAGCGGGAGGAATTGGCCATGGTTTACGCGTTACATAAATATCGACACTACTTGTTCGATGGACACTTCAAAATGTTCACAGACCATTCAGCTTTAAAGTACTTGGTCAATAAGCCTGTGTTGGGGGGGAAAATATGTCGATGGCTACTGCTATTTCAGGAGTATGACTTTGAAATCATAGTAAAGATGGGAAAGTTGAATGCTGGGCCGGACCACTTGTCTCGAATAGAGAGTGGTGAGGAGCCAACCAAATTGGAAGCCAGATTTCCTGATGCACAACTATTTTCTACCAAGGTAGTAGATGCACACTTCGTTGATATCATTCAGTTCTTGACTACCTGGACGGCACCTCCAGAATACTTTGTACAACAAAAAAAAGATTTATTCACCTGGGCAACAGACTTTACCATCATCGCAGGACACTTATATAAGATGGGGGTAGATGAAGTATTGTGGCAATATGTTTTGGAGCATGAAATGCAGGCTATCTTGACTGACGCTCATAATAGAGTAGCAGGAGGTCACTACGTAGGGAAAGCAACGACGTAGAAGATCTTGAGGGCTAGGTTGTGGTGGCCAACCATGCATACTGATGCCCATGACTATTGTAAAGCCTGCGATACATGTCAACGAATAGGGAGGCCATCCCATAGAGATGAAATGCACCTTCAACCACAAATGGCCCTACAAGCATTTGATAAGTGGTCTATCAACTTCATCAGGCCTATCAACCCCCCAGGAAAAAATATGGGTGCGCGCTACATTATTATGGCCACCGATTATGTAACCAGGTGGGTGGAAGCACAAGAAGTAAAGGATTTTACTACGGATACCACTGCACATTTCATCTTTGAACAAATCTTGACAAGATTTGGATGTCCGAAGATTCCCATGAGTGACAGAGGTATGCACTTTGTTAATGAAACAATATGAGCTTTGACCGAGGAATTCCGGATCCATCACATGAAGAGCACACCATATCATCCCTAGGCCAACGACGTGGTTGAAGCTTTTAATAAAATCTTGGAGCAAGTACTGACCAAGGTTTGAAATGTTGATCGCAGCGATTGGGACATGCGCATCTCGTCATTCGTCTGGGCCTATCGAACAACCTGCAAGAAGTTAACAGGAAAAACCCCATTCAGGATGGTTTATGGTAAATAAGTCATTATTTCCATGGATTATATTGTTCCTAGTATGCATATCACAACATTTACAAACATAGCAGAAACATACATCATGGAGGAACGATTAGTGCAGCTTATGGCTTTGGAGGAAGATCGGTTTATTGCAAATTTCCATCAGAAAGTATAGAAGGCCCGCGATAAAGCCTGGCATGATCGACACATTTTCCAGAAGAATTTCATGGAAGGCCAATTTGTCCTCTTGTATGATAGCTAGTTTGCAAAGCATCCCGGGAAGTTCCAGCAGCACTGGATTGGTCCCTACACAGTTAAGGAGATCACGGATGGTGGAGTGGTTAGGCTTGCTACCCTACACGGGGATATTCTCCCCGGCTACATCAATGGTATTCGGCTCAAACCGTATCAGATCAAATGAATCTATGGCCGGAGTAGCCATACAAGCACATGTGGAGACCCCACCACCACAAGTGACTCAGGATGAGTCACAAGATTGTGTTGGGGGACTGTTGGAACAATGTCTCCTACAAGAGCTACGAATCTTGTCCATTTTTTTATATATTTTATTATATTTAGTTTAACACAGGGGTTTTGGGATGGGTCAAAGCCCCTATTGAATTGTAAGTGGGTCAAGGGTAGAGCAAGAGTTCGTAAACCACAGTTTGTGGACCATTGGATGCCTAGGCTAAAGTAGTATAAGTAGTTGAACCTTTTTGAGTTGTAAGACAGACTTGAACTAAGATTGGTGCGAATTACAAATTAGTAGATTTGTTATGGAATTTTGGGAAAGGGCTCCTACTGGATGTGTGCGTGGAGATCCTCAGTCCTACTATGTGCGGACCCTGCTGCTGTGTGCGCAGGTTGGGTTTTGGGTATTGTAAAAGGATTTTAAGGATTAATGAATGCGGAAGGCTATTAAAATCTCTGAATCTATTGAATCTGTGATATTTGATTATGTATGCTCTGTGTCATTGATTTAAGCTGTGAAAGTACTTGTGTTACTTGTTTATATTGCGATCTAGATCTATTATGGTATGCATAATTCTATATTGAGCTTCGCAAGTAACTGTGCTAAATACTTATGTTGCGTGGTTAATTGATATGAATCTATTATTAGACTTTATGCAAGAATAGTTGTGATAGTTTCTTTTTTGTCCTATATATGTTATTCATTGCAAATATACATGGTGTTACACATGTGGATGTGAAGGGACTGATAGATCTGGGTTCTGTAATATGCGATATGATATTTGTGAAGTTGAACACAGCTTTTCCTGACTTACATTCCCTCTCCCAAGGTGTGGAAACTTGGTTCAAACACCCTCCCATACTACTTCGGGTGAGACTTTGGCTTGCGCAAGTGGGTCATTGCCGAAAGGGCCAATAGTATAGGGGTTTGTTGGCAAACCTTAATCTCTGAACTTGGGTCAGGACCCCTTAAGCCAACAGATCTCTAGAAAATCAAACTCTCTAAGGGATCAAAACCCTCAAGTTTATTCTCCATCTAACCATCAAGTTATTCTTATAATCCTTTGTTGGAGCACCAATGACCAATATTAAAAATTAATCAAGGACCCAAATCATTTCCTAGTTGATTTGTATGAGTTTCTAGATAATTCTCACCTTATATCAATTAATCCTAATGAATTAACCCCTTTTACTAAGTTTATAACTATGAAATAATTAAAAATAGGCTAATAATCTAATTGAGACACTTCTAGGTAGAATTTCCATAAAATATTTATGAGTTATGGAGATCTATGGAGATCTCATGTGTTTTAGCCTCTCCACAAAGTTTCTGAGACTAGAACACCTCTGATGATATAGAAACTAACACTCCCTTTTAGCAAGGAATGTGTTCTCTCCAACTCTAGTGCTGCACTTCCTATCACAACACTCTCTCTTTGTACCACCCTCTGTCACACAACTGATGTTTGGCCACTACCCACCGACTACTATGCAACTCTAATGTTGCTTCTGTGTTGTTGCTGACACTGCTACATTGTTGCCAACTCTACTTCTGCACTAAAACTCCCTCTCATCTATTGCTGCTAGAAATTCAAATTAGAAGCATAAAAAATACTAAATCAATTGTGTTCATTATGATGCATCTATCTCCCGACTCTTGACTACTACTAGCCTTTTTACTGTCATCAAAGAATCTACGTTGTTGTTGACTCTGCACTATGCCACTATGCTTTGCTACCAACTTTTCACTGCACTCCTCAACATATTATTTCTATTAGTCTGCAACTTTCACTCTAGAATCTGACTACATCACTGACATTGATCCATCCTGCTACTAATTATTGTGGGCCCTTGTAGCATGGTAATGATCTTATGAGTTGGACATCTCAATTGAACCTACCCATGTCTGCAACTAGATGGGACTACAACTCTATGTCGCCCCACTTCTCTCTTGGAGATATGGTCGCAAACATCCCAAAATATTCCTCCACCTTGGAGGAAAACTTGTCAATCATTGTTAACATTGTTGCCTGGTCATGCTTCTCTAGCTTGCTCTTCTTTCTGAGCGAACACTGTGTGTTGCAGTGACTAAAATCACCACATATGAAGCACTTGACTTCTAAAAATCCTTCTTCTTATTCTTATTCTTCTTCTTTTTCTCCCCCAACCCTTGACTAGGACCCTTAGATGCTAGGGCCACATTATCCTCCTCACTCTTTGGTCCTTTATTGCTGATGCCTTTGATGGTACCCTTTAACATAGCCCACCTCAACTCCTCCTATTATAGATTAGAACACATCCTGTCCCAATTCAACAATGTTTATGCCTAATATACTTTGGAAAAGTACCTACCAATCTGCTGAGACGCTATCCAATTCCAATCATACAAGCTCTTTGGGCTGGGGTGCCTACCCAACGTCTGCTATTTGATCTCAGACTTCTTGAATCCAAGTGAGAAATGCATCTATGCTCCCACCCTTTTGCATCCTGGTGTTCCACAAATTCTCCTGGAGAAATATCTTTCGTTGCTTGGAAGAACTATGAAATAGCTCATACAAAGCCTCCCACATCTCCTTGGTCGTCCCTTTGTCTGTCACATGTGAGAGTAGATCATCTCTACTGACACCTAATCCTAAGGGATTGGATGAGATTGTATATTATTGTAATTTAGTAAATAAGGAAGGCCAAGAGACATTGGGAAGTGAATCCCAATAGTCTCACCTCCATGTATAAGTACACACACAATCTCCATATAATGCATCTTCATTTTTGCGGAGTTACCTCCTGGCCTAGCATGGTATCAGAGCCCTCGACCCTCAACTCTCATCCCTTCCCCCTCACCTGCTCATCCTCCCCTCCCTCGGCCCCTCAGACCTCCCCTCCCGTCACTTCCCCCTCACCTATTTGCCCTCCCCTCCCTAGGCCCATTGACCCTCCCCTCCTGTCCCTTCCCCCTCACCTCTACCCACCCTACCCTCCCTCGGCCCCTTGGTCCTCAACTCCCGTCCCTTCCCCTTCACCTATACACATCTTGTCTCCTTGGCCCTCGGCCTCCCCCTCCCACCATTAGCCTTAGTCTCCCCCATCCATCCCCTCCCATCTGCCTACCCCTCCTGTCGTCGACCTTCCTCAGCCTTCCCTTCCCGTTCCCTCTCTTGGCCTATACAACCCCCTCCCTATTTCATTTTTTTTAATTTCATTACATCAAATACACCCACCCCCCCCTCCAAAAAAAAAAATGCCTCCTCCCTGTTTATTTTTTATTTTATTACATCGAATACGCAGCCCCCCCTCCCCCCCCTCCAATAAAATGCATCCCCTAGTAAATACCCCCCACAGAAAATGCCTCCCTTAGAAAATACTTCCCCCAAATAAACCCTCCCTCACATAATACTTTTGTTTTTCCCCAATTTTTTGTTTTACCAAAAAAAAAAAAAAAAATTGCAGAATTTAAGCCAAAATTGAGTTTTTACCGTGGCAGCTATTAGGGTCCTATAATAATAGGATTCATAATTTTGAATTGAATATGATTAGTATTGTAATATGTGCATAATTTTCTTTCTCCAAATTGTTTTCCCATATTAAAAAATGTAAAGAAGGTAAAAAGTCCCAAAAGAAAAATCAAAGGACTGAAAGAAAAAGATCAAAAAAGAATATAAAATGAACCCCAACAAAAAAGAGACAAAAATAGATCATGAAAGTTATGCAAATTCAAATGCCACTACTTTTTACTTTACTTTGCAAAATAAGATTGTGTGCAGTTTGTCAAAAATGACACAATTCGTGAAGGTCAAACTGCTTAATATTGATATTTCATGTATTAATTTCATGCTGATAGATAGAGAATAAATATCTATCCAAACTGTTTAATCTTGGAAGATCAGTAGTTAGGTAGAGAATAATAAATGAGCTCAAAAGTTTAATCTGAGCCACTGGAAGTAATAAGGTTAAAATTAGATAGTTTGTTGTTAAAAGAAAAATAAAAAAAGGGTCGGCAAGCTCAAATGCACCCAAATGAAGAAAAAATGTTAGGATAGATGATGGGTAGGTAGAAGCAGTTTTCATAAGTCATGGATAATAGAAATTGATCAATTCATACTTAGTAATTTCCCTCTAAATTCAGGTTCCCTTGTAAAAATATCCCTTCCCATTCATTTTACCTTTTCTCATTACATCACTCATTTTTCTTTACAAAAATCCCTTTTCCTTAGTTTAAAAGCATATTTCCCCTTTGGAAAAGTAAAAACCCTTTATTAACTTCCATTTTCATTCATTATACCCTCTAAAATAAACTTATCCTAAGTTTCAAGTTTAAAATAATAATATTGGGCCTGACTATGAAAATCCCACCCCGATATTAGCTTTAAAACATTATCCGTAGTGTATTTTAAAAAATCCCACACTTATTTAACATTTCATTGTATATTTTATTAACCTACATTATGTATTAACTCCCCTTATATAAACCTTAAACCCATATTTAATTAATTCCCGTATATATATATATATTTCCCCAACCCATATATTATTTATAACCTATCGTTTTTCTGCATTTGATATGTCCTGGGCCTATCTTATAACTCTGATACATTTAAACCCTTCACATATCACATCACATAAACTATTCCCAGACCCACTTATTATAAACCCCGCCTATTATAAAGTCCCTACCCCTTCATATATTATTATATCACATAAACCTGTCACATAACATTATCCCAGGCCCCACCGCCTATAAAATCCTTGACAGTTCCCTGCTATTTTCCCAACCGTCATATCTTGATTGACTGAATCCAATGTCCAATAACTCATATCACATCCTTGATTGCTCAAAATTTAACCACCCCAGGGACTTGCGAAATGAGTAGTTTTCGCACCCTGCTCCCCTGCTACGTGGTGGTATTTCATTGTGTCACATCCTTATAAATAATACCACTTGACCACTTTTGCTGATGCAAAAACTACCAAATGGTTTTTCCGCACGTTATCAAAACCACCGCTCCCATTTGAATTGACCCTGCGCATTAATGTTTAACCACTGTTGGTTAAAAAATGCATAAAACTGTCATTTTCGTCCTTTCACCATTATTTATGTTACAATTTCCGCATACAGAGCACTGCCGACCTATTTTCAAGCCAACGAACTGGCGTTGAACTGTTATGAAGCTAATTCAACCAGAATTGAAGCTCTTCACTCCTAGAAACACTGCAGAACCGATTTGAAGTAGTATAAATACCCCTGAAGCTTCAGAAAGCTTCCGCTACCCCTGAAAACCCTTCTGCATACTAGAGCTTCATTATCCAGGAATTCCTGAAGAGCTAATGCCGTTTTTTAAGCTAAAAGAAAGTAATTTAATCATGTGAACCACTTTAAGAGCTTAGAAAACCATAGAAAAAGTGAGTATTTCCAATAAAAATCTTTTCTACCTACTGTAATAAAATTTTCACAATATTTTGTACAGCCTGAGACGATTTTTTATCACAGAGTGTAATATTTGATCAATTGGTTTCCCAAACCCTTATACAGACTATAAATATCTTTCAAAGGTGCTCCTAAAGGCCTGAACTTGTTTTTATAAACCAACAGAGTAATCAATTGATTAAAATTAAATAAATACGGCTTCACAAATCATTGTATCAGTTAATCCCCTACAACCTCCAGTTGTGGATGTAGAACACACTCCCTTAGCAAACATAGAATTTAAAATTAGTGACCTTGTCACTAAGTTTAACCTTCTTGAACTCCACTACTAGAGCCATGACAAATCAAATGACCAAGTTGATGAGGTTTTCATTTGGGAGACTAATTTGCCCAAGTATGTTGTCGCACAGACCTTCCAGTGTCCAGAGGTGATTATAATTTTCCAAAATTGTTATTTCCCTAATCAAAGAGCCATTATAACCCTTTGAAAAGAAATCTTATTCACTATCACAACTGAATCAATAAATCAGATGTTTTAGTTCCAACCTAGGCCTGATGAAACCCCTTTGTCTATTGAGACCCTCACACAGTTGTATCTGAATCTAGACTTCCCCAAAAGGTTCCAAATATTTCAGACATTCATTCCCTCATCAATAGAGACTCCCAAGACCAACCCTTCATATCCAGCAGCCATATTTTCTAAAAGAACCAGACATATCATTAGCATGTTGTTCTTTATTCTGGGTTATTTCACTTATGAGCATGTTGATGCTTCAGTCTCAGGTTTCCTATCAATTTTCACCCCTGGTCAGCCTCTTGCTACGATATTCAAATTTTCCCAATACCTTGTTGATACAATTCATGAAAAATTAGTAAAATTACCTGAAGAAGGTGTCTTCAAGTATTCCTCAGTTTTATTGCACATGTTTTTGTACTTTCAACCTAAAATATTTTCCATCAAGTTTCAGAAATTGGATGTTGAAGATATTCCACAATCAGTAATATTTTGGACTCCATTAATCGGAAAAGACTCCACACATTCCACCTACACAAACTTCATTGACTCTTTCATCCATCCAATTTTCAACATGCTGAGCAGCAACATTAAACCAAGAGTCATTGATGATATAAAAAAAGGTCCTGCAGTTATCATAACACAGTAGGACAGTAGATTGGTACCTCTATCAGAATCACATAGAGATTAGGGTACATGGATCTAATATTTTTCCATATAAGTTGCCCAAATACCTCCAAATGAGGTTATTTTCCCTTGAATATTTCAGACAGATCCTTAACTCTGATGCAATAAATTTCTTGGCAGCCAAAAAGAAGACACAATTTAAGATAAAGAATTAGGTTGGTCCTTTTATTTGCAATAGTAGAGATGCAAGTCCACAAGTAGAAAAATATTTGCAGGAATTTAAGTCCAGCCAGAGTTTCGAGTGGTATTATGATCCTTTAGGAATAATAAGAAAGTTAAGAGTTAAATGTAAATTAACTCCTTATGTACATGAATCCAAGCCAGACATTGAGAAGTACTTCAATCAGTTTGAATGGTTGGATAACACTTCAAAAGAGGCATAGAAGCAAGGTGATATTAGTTCCATCTTGTAGACTCTAGCCCCACAGGATAGGAACTCCAAGAGAGAAAGAGATGAAAGATCATGCTCAGCACAGACTACCACTGAAAAAAATTAAATTGATGTACAGGAAGAAGCCAAAACTGAATCCTGTAAATGGAGAAGTGGATACTATTGAAGTGATTGACACAGATACAGTGGTGAAAGACAATGCACCTCCTATAGTTTCTAAAGAAACTCACCAGCCTTCAACATCTAACACTCAAATGATTCAAAAGCAGCATAGTATTGAAGTGTCTTCATCTAGAAAACCAGCAGAGAAAGAGTAGGACATCATGCAGAAGTAAAAAGAAATAAAGATAAAAATGAGGCCTTAAAGGCTGATACATATACCCAATACTAGAAACAATCACCTAGTGACCAAAGCATATTTCCTTCTACATTTGACTACAAGACTAGGAAGATGCAGATGACCTTCCTACAGCCAACAGTCAAACATCCTAAGTCATCAACAGATTATAAAAAGAATTCATATGAAGTTCAAGCAAAAGATATTCATCTAATTGATTAAATAGAAATTCACAAGCAAGCTGGTGAAATGCTATATTCTACCATGACCAATAAATCCATGAGTGTACAGAAGCTGCAAAAGACTCTAGGGAACATCAGAGATTAGCTAAAGTTAGAAAAGGCATCCTCACAGGCTAAAGATAACAGAATCAAATCTCTAGAAGATTTAATTATTGAACTAGGATATGTCCAACAAATGTCAAAGTTGAAGATGAACTCATAAAGGAAAAGAATGCAGACATTGTTGCATTAAAGAAGCAACTAAAATTTCCTCCTATTAAACATCCACAGGCAAAGAAAGTGTTAGAAAATGAAGGAAAAAAAGATGAGATGATGAACCTCATTCTTCAATTAACTTCCCAACTAAAAGAAATGGAAAATGAGATGGACAAGTTAATGTAGGAGAAAAAATCTAGATCAGAAGAAGTCCCTGTCACTGTTATTCCTGTAGTCACTACAACTGTTCCTTCCACCTTAGCAGATTCATTGGCCCCTTCAGTTACAATAGTTACAACACTTCCTGTTACATCAGCAACTACTTCAGCAATAGAGTCATCTACAACAATAGCACAACCTACTGATGAAGGAGGAAAACTTGTTAAATAAATGAAAAAAATTTCCATTCAGACAAATGAAATCAATAGAATTAAAGAAAAACTAAAAATTCTGAGTGATGAGAAGAAATTAGTTCAAATTATGTACAATAATGAAGTACAGAAGATAAACAGGTTGACAGAGAAATTGAAGAAATTAGAAAAAGATTTAACACTGAAAGAACCAATGGCACAAGCAAAGCAGAAGTTATGGGCCAATATCATTGAATCTGTCAATGATATTTGGCCATCCATTCAGGTCATTTATGAGCAGAAAGATATAATCAAATCGACAATTGAAGCCATCCAAAAAATCGAAGAAGAACTTGGTAAGAAGCCAGAAGAGGTTAATGAAATCATAAGTTTCTTAATTCAAAAAATAAGCAAGGATTAGATAAAATTGGAATTAGTGATAGGACATAAACCATTCTTGAAGTCGGGAAGGTTATTTCTAAGACAAACTTAATGGTACAGCTAGAAGAAAAATGTCAGAACATGGAGATTGTCATAACCATATTTATGATCAAGTTTGATATTCTGAGATAAAAAGGCTTGCCAAATCCACTGGTTATAAATGAAAGGTTGACGAAACAAGAAGATTATGATACAAAACTTAGAGAGGTGGCAAAGGAGCAAGCAAATATCTCAACCATGCAAGGAATTCCAACAGGGAAAGTACTCTACAAAAGTTTTGAGAACCTATTTTACCTACAAGATGAGGTAAAAAATTTATTCATTAACAAGCCTAATTTTTCAAGGTATACAGAGGCTGATGAGATATTCAGAAGGATGGTAAAGATAAAATTACCAGCAAAAAAATATTGGGAAAAGTTGACTAATTTATTGTGAAGGTAAAACAGTAAACAGAGCAGTCAAATTTTAAAGTGAAAAACAATAGTGATAGTCAAAGAGTATCAGAGCTAAAGTGTATCAGATGAAAGAAATAAGTTAAAGAAAAAAAAAAGAAATGATAAATCAGAGTGAAAGCTGCCAGCGTAAAGGACACTCAACTGCCTAAAAAGACAGCCTTCGTTGAGCAATAGTCAGAGACAAATCAACAAAATATCAAAGACATCAAACAACAAATTCAATAAAATCAGGGACAACTTGCATTAGTTAGATAAATGTCACTATCTTCTTGTATGAAGATATTTATTTTTCCTTGAATAATTCCTAAGTTTGTTTTAGGATATTTTGTAAGAATTTTTGTATAAATACTTCACATTTTGAAGTATTGAGGGTGGATTATGGATTGCTAAACATTTCTATAGATGTACTTCTCTGGACCAGAGGGTTCTTTGTAGCATTTTCAAGTCAGCAGACTAGATTGAGAAATAAAGAGATTATATTATAGGATTCATGTGTTGGGCCACTTCAGTGAAGTACTCTCAATTGTTCTTTGTTTTTATCTAAAGTTTTCACATACTTCCATGTTTTCTAAATCTAAATGTATAACAGGAATATTATTTCAGAATATGTTTAAAACACTCTATCTTGAACTGTTATTTATTTTTTATGTTTTCTATTGATATCCATATTAGGGAATTATTAATTTCTCCCTATTTTCGATTGACCTCTGTCATTTCCCTCATTATCCAGATCTGAGAACCCTTAATTTCTCTCTCATCCCCATTGAAATCATTTTCACCATCAGCCTAAGGATCTGAAGTTACTCAACTATATTTCCCTGTGAATACTTCCCTTTAGAACCTTTATTATTCTCTAACTGCGTGACACTTTGACTCTATTAACCCAATGGAATTCAAACCTACATCTATCCATCTAAACCATTGATTCCACCACCAAACCAAACCCAAAATCAAATCGCAAGTAATCTTACATAACTAGCCTAAAATCAATTAAAACCAACAAAGATAAATCATATAGAGAGAGCCCTCTCTGAGCATTAGGAAGGCTAGATCCTAAAGCTTAAAATTAGGTTTGTGGTTACCTCTAATATTATTTAAACCAAAATATAAACAACCCTAGAGAATTATTGGAGTGATAACAACAACAAATTTTTTTTTTCTTCAAAAGAATGCATTATCCCATATCCATTGTGGTAGTTGTTCTCTCTGGCAAGGAGAACTATCCTGAATTGTCTTGGAAAATCAAGCACACTCTCATTTTTAATCAGCTGTGGAGAGGAATTTGTGAAGGAGAAGGAGACTGTCAACCAACAAATCCCACTTCAGACAAGGAGATCACCATTTAGGAAAACAAGAACTGCAAGGCCTATGCCTTGATTGCAGCTTTCCTAGATGAAGAGGTGAGTCACCATATTACACCATTTTCAAATGCCTATGAATCCTTGAGCAAGCTAAAATAACTCTATGACTCACATTCAGAACTTGAAATTGTTCAATTAATGATTAAGTTGTTCAATCTTGAATTGAAAACCGACGACCCTCTTGCTTTAGCTTCAGAAGTAAGGTCTATCATGCATGACATTAAGAACACTGGTGTAGAAGTTGACATACCTCTTATATCATATGTTAAGGCATTGTATCCCACTTACTCACATTACCTTGAGTCATTGCAAGAAAGTGGAAACCCCGTGAAAATCACCTTTGATTCCCTTGAGAAAAAGTTTGCAGAAAGAGAGAAGGCCTTTAGAAAGATGACAGCCCCTCTGTCTTCTAAGAGGTTGTATGTTTTGCACATAGAGAAAATATTCATGCTCAAGATTCTTCCAGAGGAAGAGGTGTCTGAAGAGGAAGAGGAAGAATACATTTCATAGGAAGGGGGGGTAGACAAACTCAAACTAAAAAATCTGATCTTCATTGCATACGCTGCGATAAAGACTGGCATGATGCATCTACATGTAAGCTGCCTTGGGATAAAATTGAGCAACAAAGAAATAAAGAAAAAGGTAAAACTCATGATAGAGACCAAGGTAAAGAACCTGAATCCACTCATTATGTTGTAGCACATTGTAAAAATGGAGTAATTGAAGATTTGTTTGATGTTTCATTTACTTAGAGAAATAATTGGTTGCTAGATTTAGGAACAACATGTCACATGAAATTTAGAAAATATTTTTTTGAAGAATTTATTGACAAAGTTGATGGAGCAGCATAATTCACAGATAAATCCAAACTCAATCCATCAGGGCTTGGAAAAATCAGGCTTATGTTGCCTATTCTTCCATATCATCTTCTACATGAGGTTCTATACCTCCCTGAGTTGAGGAGAAACTTGTTGTCCTTGGTCCACATCCACTAGCAAGGACACTCCATTCAAATGTTTCATGGAAATTTTGAGGTTAGAAAAGCATCATATCGCTCACTTGTCATGGAGGGAATAAAATAAGAAAGACTCCTGAAGTGGCAAGGTTCCTCTTCTCATGCACAATTCTTTGCATTCAATTCACATCACGATGAAGGTACATTCCCATCAAGTATTTTATGGAATGCTAGATTTGGACACTTAAACTATGAAAGCCTTCTATTCTTGAAGAAAAATGGTGTTACTGCACTACCTACAATTCCTAGGAAACTTAAACAATGTGATGCTTGTATTCTAGGAAAGCATAACAAACAACCATTTCATGATTCACATTCCCGAGCACATAGAAAATTTGAGCTTATTCATTCAGATTTATGTGGCCCTATGCCTATTTCTTATGCAAATGGAAATAAATATATGATGGAATTTATTGATGATTACACCAGAATGTGTTGGGTTTAATTATTTAAGAACAAATCTGATTATTTTCAAACATTCAAGAATTTTTATGCATGGATTGAAAATGATGCACAAACTCATATTGTCTCTTTGTGCATTGATAATGGAAAATAATACACTCCAAACAAACTTGGAAATTATCTTTTTCAACATGGTATCAAACATCAAACAACTATGTCCTATAATCCCCAACAATATGGTGTAGTTGAAAGGATGAACAAGACAATTTTAAATATGGTTCGCTCCATGATGTTTTTTAAGAGTGTGAAATTGATGTTTTGGGCTAATGCAGTTCTCTATGCTATATGCATAAAGAATAGGTGTCCTTCAAATTCAATCAGAAACAAAACTCTTTATGAAATTTGGCATGGCCACATTCCTTCGGTGAAGCATTTCAGAGTCTTTGGTTCCACCTGTTATTCTTTGATACCTAAGGTACAAAGGAATAAAATTGGTGCTAGAAGTCAAAAATGTATCTTCTTGGGGTATTCCAATACCTCCAAAGGATATCATCTCTATGATGAAGTCAATAAGAAGTTTGTAGTAGCAAGAGATGTCGTATTCCTTGAATCTTCCAAGACTGACAATGTTGTTGAGCGACAACTTGATCACCTGGATAGATTCACACATGAAAAGCCTTTTCAAGAATTTGATAATCAAATTCCACATCTTGAAGGGGGGATTCCTATACTGAATCAATCTGTGAAATCATTTTCTGAAGCACTCTCTCCCTCACATGAAGAACCAACCATGGATGTACGATGTGATTTCCAGAATGGAGAGATTGAATCTTGATTAAATTCCAACTCATTCAAATGAGAAACCTAGGCCATCTCAGAAAGGTCCCCCAAAATGGTTGACAAAGACACTAGAAAACGTTCATCCTGATGAGGTTGGAAATACATGAACAAGAAGTTCCACCAGACAAAATGAAGGTGACATAGATAATTTTGATTCACCTGTTGATATGGATATTTCTTATAACTATGAATTGAATTTGCCTACATATCATGGACCAATTTCCTTCAAAGAAGCCACTTCTGATGTTGAATGGAATGAAGCGATGCAAAAGGAGTATGATGCCTTGATAAAGAATGGAACTTGGAAGCTGGTTGATCCTCCTTTGGGAACCAAACCAATTGACTGCAAGTGGGTCTACAAGAACAAGTACAAACTAGATGGCTTACCTGAAAAGCAAAAATACATACTTGTGGCAAAAGGTTTTGCACAGAAAGAAGGGGTCGATTATGAAGAAACTTTTTCCCCCACAGAAAAATGTGCCACCATCCAGACATGCTTTGCCCTAGCAGCTTAGAAGGGATGGAAAGTCCATCAGATGGATGTAAAAACTACCTTCTTGAATGGAGATCTAAAGGAGAATTTTTTTTATGTCCCAGACAGAAGGATTTGTTGTGAAGGGCCAAGAACACAAAGTATGCAAACTTATAAAATCCTTTTATGGCCTCAAGCAAGCACCATGAGCTTGGTATGATAAATTAACTGAGCATCTTTTGAAACTTGACTTCAAACATTTTGATCTTGATGATGCAATTTTGTTTGTTAAGAAAGTTGGAAAAATAGTTATATATCTTGTGGTGTATGTAGATGATATTTTGATGACTGGGAACAATGAGAGTTATAGTGCATCCATAAAGAAATAATTGAAGAAAGGTTTTGAAATGATTGATTTGGGCTATGTTCATTACTATCTGGGTATTGAAGTAACTGAACATCCTAAATTTATATTTCTTTCTCAAAATACGTACATTGGAGATATTTTGAACAAGTTTGGCATGGATGAATGAAATCCCTTAACCACTCCAATGGAACAAAACTTGAAGCTCACATCCATTGAAGGGAAGGAATTCGAGGATGCAACGAAGTATAGAAAACTTGTAGGAAGTCTTATCTACCTGACTACCACCAGACTAGACATCTCATTTGTTGTTGGAATCCTCTCGAGGTTTATGCAAAAACCTTGTGAAGGACATTGGTATACTGCAAAAAGAGTTCTAAAGTGCTTGAAGGGGACTCAAGACTTTGGACTCAAATATACACAGTTAGGCGACTTCAGCTTGATCAGATACTCTAATTTAGACTTTGATGTGGACAAAGAAACTGGGGTGTCTACTTCAGGCTATACCATGAGTCTTGGATCAGGAGTTTTTTCATGCAGATCACAAAAACAGTGACTTCCAGAAAATTCCACAACCGAGGCAGAATATGTGGCAGTAGCTGAAGTAACAAAGGAAATTGTGTGGCTTAGGAAAATCCTAGAATATTTGTAGATGAAATAAATGCGTTCAACACCATTCATGATCGACGACACTTCTACAATAAATTTGGCCAAGAAACCAATGTTCCATGATCGAATAAAGAACATCAATAAAAAATACCATCTGATTCGACATCATGTTGAGGCAAAAACTATCCATCTACGTCATTTTTCCACAAATGATTAGACCACAGACATCTTCACCAAAGCGCTTGGAAGAAAAAAGTTTGAAAATTTTAGAACGATGCTTGGACTCAACAAGATCCCTTTAAATTAAAGGGGGGATGTTGGCACCTAATCCTAAGGGATTGGGTGAGATTGTATATTATTTTAATTTAGTAAATAAGGAAGGCTAAGATACATTGGTAAGTGAATCCCAATAGCCTCACCCCCATGTATAAGTACACACACAATCTCCATCTAATGCATCTTCAATTTTGAGGAGTTACTTCCTAGCTCAACAATCTCGAACTACATCCAAAATCATCCTCTTTTAATTTTCCATTTTCTTTCTGTAATCGTTTAGTTGATCCAAGTCCCGAGGAATTGCTACAACACTCTCTACAAAGGATTTCAGGAAATTTTCATCTATAAGGAAGGGCATCCTAGCCTTCCTAATGACATATTTAGAGGCTCCCTCAAACCTATCCTAATATCTGAGGTTTGTAGTGGCCATCTCTGAATCTATCGAAAGCTCCCTATTTTCCTCTATTTTTTTGTTATATCTGCTACATGCACTCCCTTCATGAGTGAGGAAATAAGCACTCAACTACTTCCAATCCAATGCTAGAAAAAAATCAACTTCTGAGACTCGAAGTCCCCTGAGAGAAATTTTCCCTCTATTGTGTGTGGTTTTCTCTTCCACCTGACAGTTATTCTACTGCTGCAAAAACCTCCGTGTTAATTCAAAGAATTTGATTAGTGAAAATATGAGTTATTGTTCCTCCATCTACCTACTTGAGTCACTATTCTGGGAAAATCGACTTTTTTTACCAACCTGCTACTGAAAATCAAAACCTTGCCCAACAATTCATTCTTCCTGTCTAGGTGCTACACAAACTCTAAGAATTTCGTCCTATTGCTACCATGGAATAGTGAAATTACCTTCTTAGCTTCTGAGCTTCCCTACTGGTCACTCACGCTCTGATACCATGCGAAAATTTCAAGTTTTAAATCTTATTACAACAACTGGAAATTATTCTTCTAAATGTTAATTAATTTGAAAATTTATTTTCTACGAAAAATATTGAATAAATTACACTTTAACCTTCACATATAAATTCTACGAAAAATAATAACATTGGAAAATGAGAAATGTTAGCACACACACATAAAAATTAACATAGTTATTTTTGGACAAATGTCCCCGTAAAAAACAAGCTTGCTAAAACCAGTGCAACAAATGAGGGTTTTTATTATTATGCAACAGTGAAATTATGAGAACAATCTGGATGCACAAACTGGAAATCCACTACAAGAAAAATTGGCTAAAAGAATTAGTGAGAAAATTTTAGTCTCACACAACACTGATCCAACTCTAAAAATGGCTCTGAATGGGCTCCAAGAAACCCATGCTTTAGCATCTACATCACATCTGCGCATGCACTAAGACGCTCCACTAGGAACTGCAATTGATCAAGCCATCTTCCCAATCCAACCTCTAAGAATAACTTGCTGACACCTTCCATGAATCTTCCATGCCTCCAACAACTAAATCGATCTTCTATCTGGCTAAATCAAACTCTCCCTATGAAGTTTCTGCGATGGGACAACGCAACCTCACTGAGAAATGTAGCCTCCTATAGCTGACTCTTCGAATCTGCAAATAGTTTCCTATAGAGTCACTTTCCCTGCCCTCTCTGTCTATGCTTCCCTACTGAAGCTCAAACTCTTACGACATAGTTGGCTCTATATAAAAACAAACTCTCTAAGGAATTCGAAACCCTCAAGTGTATTCTCCATCTACCCATCGACTTTTTCGTATAATCCTATGTTGGAGCACCAATGATAAAGATTGAAACTTATTAAAGGGCCCAAATAATTACCCAGTCGATCCGTGTGAGTTTCTAAATAATTCTCAACTTATCTCAATTAATCCTAATTAATTAACCCCTTTTCCTAAGTTTAGACTAAGGAAATAATTAAAAATAGGTTAATAGTCTAATTGAGACACTTCTAGGTGGAATTTCTAGAAACGATTTATGGGTTATGGAGATCTCATATGTTTTAGCCTCTCCATAAATTTTTGAGACTAGAACACCTCTAGTGCTACAAAAAATAGCATACTAGAGGAAAGCCCAGATAAATCGTATGTAGAATATCTTCTTTTCAGTTCCAACATTGTCAAGATTTGTCCTTTTAGTCCTAGAAAAAGATGAATTGTATTTGTTATTGGTAGATAGTCTGTACTATAGGCCTCTTAAATATTTCAATGGAATTTTTTATTGCTTCGCATTATTTTAGACTGGCATATTGTAGAAGGAGTGCACCATCTTAAAATTGTAAATGGGAGATAGGGTCGGAAGTAGATGATATTCTTAATCCCTGATGATGGGGCATGAGAGATTATTTTTCTAAGGGTTTTAATTTTAATAACCCAAACTACTAGCAATTTATTATCTATCAAATCACTTGTCTCGGTTAAATTGACCATGTGATGGAGTTAGCCTTAGCGAACTAGACATGCATAAGTGAAAATCTCATGCGTCCATAGCAATTGCATCCTATTAGCCTCACATACTTGAAGCACACATTTCTTAGTGATGACTCTAAGGTTGGAATGCATAAGTGGATTGATTAAGTTAGTGGTGCATGTGGCAGATGGTAACTCGAGTTGTTGATATGAGGTGGCACCTGGGCTCATCATGAAGGATTAGTTGTCTCATCTATCACTTGTAACTTAAAATTAAAATCATGAGATTACGATATCATGAGATCATGCCACCTCACCACATAAGTCAATAAACATATTTTTGCATGATATGTCCTATTTTGTATCTTCATGTCCCCTAATGTGGGAGTTGAGGTAAATATAAATTTTTTTTACCTGAGAAGTTACCCTCGATACTTAGACACGCACAAAATAAATTACATAGTGTTTCATATAATCCAAAGGGTTCGATTTGCATACCTTGTTTACCTATGGAGCTCTAGTGTTGATTCTTTGGATTTGAAGACTTCTTTTGTAGGTGTTTCATGGAGGTAAAGACAATATATTCATGGATATCTAATGTTATATATACAATTCTTTCATTACTTCCCAATCTTCTCTTCATTGTTTGGGTCCTTCTTCAATCAATTTGGTGATTTTGAGGCCCTCCTAGCCTCTATCCTTCAATTTGTGATGGTAAATTGTGGCTTTGTTGGGCCCTTGAAGGCTGCTACAGGAAACAAAGTTTCTTGTAGTAGTCACATAGACTCCATAAAATCAACATTTCTTATATTTTTCCACTGTGGACACTTTATGGGGATCAAGTAAGAGTGTTTTACAGGTAGACATGGTGGAAAATCGAAAGGACAATTCATGGCTTCGGCAAGGAAGAAAGAAACTAACCCATACAAAAATGCCAATTTTTTAAAGTGTTGGAATTTCAATTCTACTTGATTGGATTGATGAGGATGATAATTAAAGACATGGTCGTGGCTTTCTTTTCCTCAAAAACTGGAAAAAAAAAAGTCAGGTCTATTGTAAAATAGGCTAAAATGTATGGGGTTTTTTAGGCCATTTTGTAAAGTGATCAAATATTGGTTTTGACTTAGGGGATTGATGAGGTATTAAATTATAAGCCTAATGACACATTTATGAGCCAAATAGGTGAAAAAAACTTGTTGTTGTATCTTTTTCCAACATTGTTAGAATTTGTCCTTTTAGTCTTGGAAAAAAATCGATTTGTCTATGTTAATGGTAGATGGTCTAGCCTATCAGTATCTTAAATATTTAGGTGGAATTTATATTTCTTTAACTTATTTTATATTGGAATATGCTATAATTAGTACATCAAATTCAAATTGTAAATGGGAAATAGGGTCGAAAGTAGATGAGATTCTTAATACTTCCAAATGTTGTGATGATGGAGCATGATAGATGATTTTTCTAAGAGTGTTAATTTTAATAAACCAAACTACTAGTAATTTATTATCTATCAAATCACTTGTATCAGTTAAAATAGCCATGGGATGGAGTTAGCCTTAACTATCTAGCATCACTACTACACATCATCCCTGGTGGCATCCACTGTTAAAAATAAACTTGCTAAAAGTAGAAACAAGCTAAAAATAGAATATGCTACCTAACGTTAGTGAATGTCTAGTAGATGAATAAAAGTGGTCATATGTGGACCTAACGTTGGAGCAATATTTTGGGCTATAATTTTTGGTATTTGTTTAGAGGAGCATCGTACAAAAGGGTATTGTGCAGGAAGGTCTGCCAAGGGTCAGCACACAGAAATAAAGGGAATCAAGAAAGTTTTTAGTACTATTTTGTGAGAATTTTGTGAACAATAGAAACATACTGGAAGAAAATTAGTGTGTAAAAATAATAATTAAATCGTATACAATTTCAATCAATCAGAAAATACAGAGAAATAAAAAGAATAAGGAAAGACATTAGGCCTATTTTTGAACAGACTATAAACAAAAAAAACTTACTAGAAGAAAATTAGTGTGTGAAAATAGTAATTAAATAGTTTATAATTTGAATCAATGAGATTGGCCAATAAATGGACCCTGCGCATGCATTTTAGTGAAGCAAGGCAATTTTGGCCTACTTCACAAAAATACCTGCCTAATCTTCATTTCAAGGCAAAATTGAATGATTCAACTTGGAGAGTATTTTTTTTTCTCATAAGTAATATCAATATAACTAAAATTTTCTAATTTAGTGATGTGAAGGTTGAAGTTAATATAAATGAAACTGTTGCAGCAATCACAGTTCACAGTGTCCCCCCAAAAATTTCAAAAAAATGTGAACACTAAAAACTTAATAAAAAAAATTATTGTGTAAAATTACTAATTAAAATACAATTTCAATCAATTAAATTGGACAAGAAATGAAGCTTGTGTGTGCATTTTAGTGAAGCAAGGAAATTTTGGTCTGTTTCACAAAAATGCACAGCCAACCTTCATTTCAGGGCCAAATTGAACGATTCAACATGGAGAGTGTTTTTTTACTCATAAGTAACATTAATACAATTAATTTTTTCTAATTTAGTTATCTAAAGGTTGAATTTAACGTAAATAAAAGTGTTGCAAGAATCACATTCACAGTGTCCCCCAAAAAGTGTCAATAGTTTGTGAACAAAAGAAATTTACTAGAAGCAAATTAGTGTGTAAAACTAATAATTAAATAGTATACAATTTGAATAAATCATATTAGCCAAGAAATGAATCCTCAATATGCATTTTAGTGAAGCAAGGCAACTTTGGCCTGCTTCACAAAAATGCACGTCCAACCTTCATTTCAAGGCCAAATTGAATTATTCAACTTGGAGAGTAATTTTTTTACTCATAAGTAATGTTAATACATTTAAAGTTTTCTAATTTAGTGATCTAAAGGTCAAAGTTAATGTAAATTAAAGTGCTGCAACAATCGTAGTTCATGGTGTCCCCCAAAAGTGTCAACAATTTGTGAACACAACAAACTTACTGGAAGAAATTAGTGTGTAAAATTACTGATTAAATAGTATACACTTTTAATGAATAAGATTGGCCAACAAATGAACCATGGGCGTGCATTTTAGTGAAGTAAGGAAATTTTGCCTACTTTAAAAAAATGCACTCCCAACATTCATTTCAAGGCCAAATTGAATGATTAAACCTAGAAAGTATTTTCTTACACATAAGTAACATTTATGCAATTTTTTTTTCTAATTTAGTGATATGAAGGTTGAAGTTAATGTAAACGAAAATGATGTAGAAATCGCATTTTACGGTATCCCCCAAAAAGTGCCAATATTTTGTAAAATTACTAATTAAATAGTGTACGATTTGAATCAATCTTATTGGCCAAGAAATGAAGCTTGGGCATGCATTTTAGTGAAGCAAGGCAATGTTGGCATGCTTCACTAAAAAGCATGACCAACCTTCATTTCAAGGCCAGTTTGAATGATTCAACTTGGATATTATTTTTTTACTCATAAGTAACATTAATACAATTATAGTTTTCTAATTTAGTGATCTAAATTTCGAAGTTAATGTAAATGAAAGTGTTGTGGAAATCGCAGTTCACTGTGTCCCCCCAAAAGTGTCAACAATTTTTGAAGAGTAGAAACTTACTGGAATCATATTAGTCTATAGAATTACTAATTAAGATACAATTTGAATCAATCACAGTGGACAAGAAATGAAGCCTGGGCCTGCATTTTTGTGAAGCAAGGTAGTTTTGGCCTTCTTCACAAAAATGCACTCCTAGCCTTCATTAATAGGTCAAATTGAGTGATTCAACTTGGAGAGTATTTTTTTTACTCATAAGTAACATTAATGCAATTAATGTTTTCCAATTTAGTAATTTAAAGGTGGAAGTTAATTTAAATGAAAGTGTTGCAACAATTAGAGTTCACAATGTCTCCCCAAAAGTGTTAACAATTTGTGAACAATAGAAACTTATTGGAAGTAAAGTAGTGTGTAAAATTACTAATTAAATAGTATACAATTCGAATCAATCAGATTGACCAAGAAATGAAGCATGTATGTCCAATTTAGTGAAGTAGGGAAATTTTGTCCTGCTTTACAAAAATGCACGTTCAACCTTCATTTCAAGGCCAAATTGAATGATTCAACTTAGAGAGTATTTTTTAATCATAAGTAACATTAATGAAATTAAAGTTTATAATTTAGTGATATGAAGGTTAAGGTTAACGTAAATGAAAGTGTTTCAAAAATCACAGTTCATGATTCCCCCACAAAAGTGTCAATAGTATGCGAATAGAAGAAACTTAATGGAAGAAAATTAGTGTGTAAAATTACTAATTAAATAGTATGCAATTTGAATCAATAATATTGGCCAAGAACTGAAGCTTGGGCATTCATTTAAGTGAAGTAAAGTATTTTTGGCCCACGTCACAAAAATGTATGCCCAACCTTCATTTCAAGGCTAAATTGAATTATTCAACTTGGAGAGTATTTTTTAACTCATAAGTAACATTAATACAATTAAAGCTTCTAATTTAGTGATCTCAAGGTTGAATTTAATGTAAATGAAAGTGTTGGAGGAATCGCAGTTCGCGGTATCCCTCCAAAAGTTGCAACAATATGTGAATATTAGAGACTTACTGGAAGAAAATTAGTGTGTAAAATTACTAATTAAATAGGATACAATTTGAATCAATTAGATTGGACATGAAATGAAACTTGGGCGTGCATTTTAGTGAACTAAATAAATTTTTTCTTTCTTGACAAAAATGCACACCCAAGCTTAATTTCAAGGCCAAATTGAATATTCAACTTCGAGACTACTTTTTTACTCATAAATAACATTAATGCAATTAAAAATTTCTAATTTAGTTAACAGAATGTTAAATTTAATGTAAATGAAAGTGTTGTAGTAATCGCAATTCATGGTTCCCCCCCAAAAGTCTCAACAATTTGTGAACAACAAAAACTTATTGGAATAAAATTAGTGTGTAAACTTACTAATTAAATATTATACAAATTGAATCAATCAGTTTGGCCAAGAAATGAGGCATGGGTGTGCATTTTAGTGAAGCAAGGAAATTTTGGACCACTTCAAAAAAATGCACGCCTAACCTTCATTTCAAGGCCAAATTGAATGATTCAACTTGAGGAGTATTTTTTAACTCATAAGAAATATTAATATAATTAAATTTTTATAATATAGTCATCTGAAGCTCGAAGTTAATATAAATGATAGCATTGCAAAAACTGCAGTTCATGGTGTCCCCCCAAAAGTGTCAACAATTTTTTAACAACATAAACTTATTAGAAGAAAATTAGTGTGTAAACTTACTAATTAAATAATATACAATTTGAATCAATGAGATTGGACAAGAAATGAATCATGGGTTGTTGGAAACTATATCACTACTGAGAGGGGCGTGAATCAGTAGTGATGGCCTTTATATCAATTTAAAATATTTTTTCCATATCATCAATTTTCAACACACATCCACAATATTAGCTTATCAAAACATGAAAGAAAAAATAACTCATAACATAATAAACATGATAAACATCAACACAATCATGCACACATAAGGACACAAGTATTTTTGGTGGAAACCCTTTCAGGAGAAAAACCACCTTGTTGTTGTTGCACTGCTCAATTCTTCTATTAATATGTTGAACAAATTATACATGTATTAGCTTACAACCATATGCTGTAAGACTTGGCTTCCTTCATAGTATGTTGAAATCTATGAGTTAGGAAGATTTTTTCTCTCATGAGTCAGCAGAAATCTATCTGTTGGAATCCCCCATAACCAACAATCCTCACCCAACTCCCATTGGACTCTCCAACTCTTATTGGATGGATAAATTTATTTCTTTCACTGAATATGTTGAATCAATGTATAATATAAAGCCTCTACTCCTTCACTTCTTCCATGCGAACCATGTTTCATATATTTTCAAACTAGGCTCTGAATTTACTCAACATGAGAAACCCAACAAAAAAACTATGAAATTCTCCTCAAATCATTCTTTGAATTTCGCGTGCACAATTCTCATAAAACATTGAAAAAATAGGTGATTAACTAATGCAATCTATACTCACTATCAATGCCCTCACAATTTCATGCCTTCACACTCATAATAGAGTATACACTCTGAATTTGACTACATTCGGATAGGTTCATAATATCTCGAAGAACCTTTAAAAAACTAATTTAACAATAATCAAATTTATCATGAAACACTTATACTTACCCTTACCTTTTTATTTTCTCTTCATCCGTGACCACAACACATCACCCAATGAACCTCTCCACACGTGGCTTCAACTATTCCTTCGTGGCATCACCTTCCCTTATCGCATATACAACATCGCAAACTACTGCTTTCCACAATACTGCGAGCTTGTGGGTTATGGGCCCACACAAACAGTGATCAATATTGGTGGATCGCACTATCACAACTTCACAGTTTTAAACAGATCGTAGATCACAGAACATGCCACTTCGCAAATTGGAAAATATAAAATTTCGCACATCGGCGATTATAACCTTTCGCACATTGGCGATTATAACCTTTCACACATCGGTGAATATAATATTTCGCACGTCGCAACTTTTAACTCCACCATTAACTATTATACCATATCACATGCCCTATGTGATATGTGCTTGGACCCCCCCCTGACACATGTCCAATTCGACACTTTCACAATTTAACTTTGCGTTGTAATCTTAGCCGTCCGTCTTTTTCCTATCTCTGCGATTTAATCCTTAACATCTGATCTATTTTCTAGAATATTTTAAGGGTTTTCTACCTTAATCGAATTTATTTTTCTGACTACCACCACTTTGCAACTCTATCTCATCCACGCTACTCCTTCCTGAGCTTTCTCTTTGGTTTTCACTCAGATCTATAGCTTTTACACTCGCTGCACGCTTTGCACACTGTTTCCAATCCAAAATACCATTGTTTATTTATTCACTACATCCATAATTCACATTTTCTTCTCCTTCTCGGTCTGCATGCACATTTACTTGCTCCAGACTCGAATCACATAGATTCTACCCAGACATTAATTCTTCTATCACTTAGAAAATACTTATGCATTCATCAAAATTCATTCAATAATGAAATATCACATTGAATCAGATTTTTCCTTTTATGGATCACTCAGCTCATAAAAGAAACAATCACATAGTCTTAATGAGATTCGATCGCTTCATTAAATAAATGTACAGATATAATAAAACCTATTACAATCTAGTTTTTCCTTATGCTTCTTTGCATGGCCTTCTCTTCCTACAGAACCCTCTCTACTCTCTTGACACTCGTCTCTCTATTCTATCTCTAACCTGATCTCTTCATTTAAATTGATCCCTCTACCTAATATTATTTCTTTTAGATTGGCCTCCCTCTCTAACCTAATTTTCATCATTTTTATTGGTCTTCTTTCCTTCGAGGCTTACAATGAATTTATATTACAATTTCAAGGCTTATCCATCCCTCACTTAACTCTTATAGATTTGTAACCACTTCTATTCTCAGAAAATCCTTCCTATCTCTAATTTATGGCTAATCTAATCTCTTGAGCATAAAAAGAAAATATCCTCTCTAATATCCCATTTTTCTTGGATATGTTTACAAAAGTCAACTAGCATATTACCTACCTATGCTTTTTAGGAATTTAAACATTTTACAAGAGAATTTTACAATATTTACAACTTGACCCCTCCTTGGGCTAATCAAACTATTAAATTTAATTTGAGTGCAAATGCTCATGCATCAAATATCATATGCACTTTATGAACAAGGGGATGTAGAATTGAAAAATGAGAATAACACTCCTCCACATAACGGAAAAATATGTGCAATAAAATCCCCCTGGATGCAAGCTACATTCAATCAACAACACACTAATTGAACAATATACATCTCCTATCAACAACAAAATCCATGTCATATAGTAGCAATAAACTCCCCCTGGATGCAAGCTACATTCAATCAAAAGCACACTAATTCAGCAATATACATCTCTTATCAACAACAAAATCCATGTCATATAGTAGCAGAAAATCTAATCACCAACACATAGCAGAAACAACATATTATGACCAACTAGCAGCATTAAATATAGCAACAACAACATATTATGACCAACTAGCAGTAGTAAATATATAGTTAACTTCCTATAAAAAAAAATTTAACTTTGTTTTTTCAATTGTGAAATTCTTAAAATTGATAACTTGTTTATTGTTTAGATTTTAAATATAACATATTTTTATACTTAATCCTTTTATAAAAAAATTATTTATAATTTTTCAATAATAAAAAAATTAAATTAAAAAAAAACTAAACTAAACTAAATTTTATAATATTATTATTTTAAAAATAATTTTATAAATTACTCAAATTCAAATTAGTTAAACAATGTTTTAAAATTTATAATTTCCGTATGTTTTTATTCTTTTAAAAATATATATTGCAAACCTAATTCGGGAGTAATATTTTTTTATAGTGTAGACTAAAGACAAAATTGAGTGCAATCACATTTTACAAGTTGAGAGAGATTTATAACCGCACATACCATTACATCCATTAAACCTATATTAATTATATCTTACAACTATTACAACTACGTTAATTATTACTGTGCTCATTTATTTTAATTACAACTACGTTAATTATTATCATTGATTTTAATAAATATGATTATGACTGAGGGAATAGGGTTTATTAACTGTAGAAATTTGCTGAATAATGATTAATTATCCACCGAGACTATCCTGATCACATATCAATTCGAATTCATATGCAACACATAATCTCTTCCACTCAGATCATCACACATGAGGAAATAAAACAAGTGATAGCACATCAAATCATCATACACATTAACACAGTATGTATGGGGAAAGCTTATAGCTGAAAACTCCGTAGCTATTGTGTATATTATAATGGAGAAAACATGTAACAAACTCAGTACAATACTCCTCACAAGTACTCAGTACTATCTCATGAATTTACACACAAACTAGCTTGGTTTTGAACAAGTCACGGGTTCAAAACACATCCACTAATTGCCTGCCTCTATTGCACAATCATGGCCTGTCTAAATAGAGATCCAAGGTTCGAATCTCCTTGGCTTGACAGCGCAATAATCATGGGCAATTGCCTCCAAGTGTGGTGCAAATCTCATGCACAACTGATGTCCCAACTGATAGCTGTACTCACCCTTTCATCTACCTCTTTCACTGGTCTCCACTGAACTGTCCATGCACTGTAGTGAACTGATGTGTTCTTGAGTTGAATAATGAGTTACTAATTAATGAATTAAACAATATTTAATTCACTCCACTCATTACTAGTTGATTAGCTAGTTAAACTAATCTCAACTAGTTCAACTAAGTTAAACCGAACACAACTCCACCAAACTTCTGCCACTGAAGTCCTAACTGAAGTCAACCATGCATGAGCTCACCAAACCCTTAGGAATAGCGTAATTCCTCTGTCAGATGCATGAGCCACTTCCAAGGCTCGAACTGAAGTGCTCCAAGAGAGTAAACTGAAGTTTATAGTCCAAATATTATTAGTAAAATGGTTACTTGACTCCTATTTTTTAGGATATGGTCATAGGACTTCCACCCATATATCTCAAAAATAGGTTCATACATTAAGCTTATAACAAGACTAATAACTCTGGTTAATAACACATCATAAACCTGACCACGCTCCATATGTCTAAAAATAGACATAGTCTAAAAATAGACTTTGCGCCAGAATTTGCCTGCGGGCCCACTTAGTGAAGGCAAATTCATTTCACTAAGCTCCATCATCTTGCTGCATTTTCAACACTCCCTCTCAGCAAGATATGGATTATCTGCAACCCCTATCCTGCCTCTGTGGAATTCGAACTTGCTCCTGGTGAGCGCCTTCGTCAGGATGTCGGCATCCTGATCCTCCGTGGGAACATATGAAAGCATCATGATTCTCCGCCGAACACAATCTCTGATATGATGGTACCTGATGTCGATGTGTTTGGATCTATCATGAAATACTGGATTAGCCGAGAGTTTAATGCAACTCTGGTTATCACAATAAATCACTGTAGGCTCCAAATGCAACTCGAACAATCCAACGAGGATCTTCCTCATCCAAATAGCCTCGCATGCAGCCAAGCTTGCTGCCATGTACTCGGCCTCTGCTGAACTGAGTGCCACAGATCTCTGCTTCCTGCTGTACCAGGAAACTGCTGTCGACCCAATGCTGAAAACTCCTCTAGATGTGCTCTTCCGGTCCGTTGGGCTCCCTGCCCAATCTGCATCAGTGAAGCCAGAAAGCTTCGCTCCATCCTCCTGTCTGTACCATAGACCATATCCCGATGTGCCTCTAATATAACGCAATACATGCTTGCCTGCCTTCCAAAATATCTTGGTAGGCTTAACCATAGCTTGCGAAAGCTGGTTAACAACATAGCATATATCGGGTCGTGTATTGACCAGATACATAAGCGACCCCACCAACTGTCGATAGACAGTGGCATCCACTACCTCCGCTGAAGTAGCATCCTCCTTCCTCCAACCACTAGGAAGAAGAGTGTCAACAGGCTTGCAGCCTTGCATGTTGAACCTCTCCAGAATCTCTCGAGCATACTTGCCCTGAGAAACAAACAGTCCACCGCTGCGCTGCCAAATCTCCAATCCCAAGAAATAATTAAGGATGCCCAAGTCCTTCATCTCAAACTCTCGTGCAAGATCATCCTTGCATGAAAGTATCAACTGCTCATCGCCAGTCAAAATGAGATCATCTACATACAGTACGATGATCAACAACTTCCCCTCCACCACAATCTGGTACAGGTTTGGATCTGCCTCACTCTTGGAGAATCCAAGCCCGGTGAAGTAGTTGTCTATCTGAGTGTACCAAGCACGAGGTGCTTGCTTCAGCCCGTACAGTGCTCTCTTGAGTCGGCACACATGCGACTCACTGCTGAAGATCTCAAAACCTTCAGGCTGCTCTATGTACACCTCCTCTTCAATAACTCCATTGAGGAACGCAGTCTTCACATCCATCTGATGAATGTGCCACCCCATCTGCGCTGAGAGAGAAAGGATCGTCCGTATGGAAGAGTACCTTGCGACAGGTGCAAAAGTCTCCTCATAGTCAATCCCCTCGATCTGTGAGAAGCCATGGGCGACAAATCTCGCCTTGTACTTCTCCACACTCCCGTCAGCCGCCTGCTTCACTTTGTAGATCCATCGCAAACCCACCACTGATTTCCCCTCCGTTCTTGGGACAATCTCCCATGCACTGTTTCTGACGATCGAATCATATTCTTCGATCATGGCATCTACCCATGCGGGTTCCTCCACAGCTTCCTCAAAAGAGGATGGCTCCATCACGACACATTGACTCATAAGAGCCATGTATCCAGTGTACCGATCCGGTGACTGTCTCTGTCTGCGCTGTGCTGTAGGTGGTCCTACAACCTTCTCTGCATCTCGAGCCAGTCGCTCAGCTTCTGTAGTGCGCATGCTCCCTCTGATGGTTGGCGCTGCATGGGTGGTTTCTTCCACCTCCCGAACTTCCTCTTGTGGCTGATCCACATCCGGAAGCTCCTCCTTAGGAACTAACAGCTCCTCATCTGCATGCAAGTGTAGCTCCCTCTCAAGCGAACACTGCATGGCTTTCTCCTCCTGAAATTTTATATCCCGTTGCACAACAGTCTTGCGACTGTCTGACAAATACACCCAATAGTTGTGAGGTGTATCAGTGTACCCCACAAATATTCCAACCTCAGCGGTTGGATCCAGCTTCCTTCTTGCATCCTTCGTCACATGCATGTAGACAGGAGAGCCAAAGATCTGCAAATGGGAAATATCAGGCCTCTTGCCAGAATAAGCCTCCTCTAGTGTACTCATGCCAAGAAACTTGTGAGGACAACGGTTCTACACATACACTGTTGTATTGCATGCCTCAGCCCACAAGTGAAGGGGTAGGCCCTGATCATGCAACATCACCCGTGCAACACCCACGATCGTTCTGTTCTTCCGCTCAGCCACCCCGTTCTGCTGTGGGTTATGGGGTGCGATGAGCTCTCTCCGAATCCCTTCTGCACTGCAGAACTCCTTGAATATAGCCGAGATGAATTCACCACCATTGTCGCTCCTTAGAGCAATCACCTTCTTCCCCCACTCCTTCTCGACCAGTGCTTTAAACTCACAGAACTTCGCGAATGTATCGCTCTTCTTCTGCATGAAGAAGATCCAGCACTTTCGAGAGAAATCATCAACAAAGATCACGTAATACTTGTGCTTTGTTGTCGAAGCAACTGAGAAAGGACCACACACGTCTGTGTGAACTCTCTCAAGGATCGTCGTGGCGCGACTATCCTTCTCGTGAAAGGTGGCTTTCACATACTTCCCTAAAGTACACCCCTTGCACTGATCCGACTGCGCAAGGGTGCCCTTAGGAAGCCCAGTAGAAATCTGCTGCAGAATCTTCAAAGCTCCATGGTGAAGGTGGCCCAATCTCCTGTGCCACAGTTCGCCCTCATCATCCTGGCTCACCACTTCTCCCGCCTTGCATGCCATTGCTATGCAGCCATCTACTTGCAACTGATAAAGGTTCTTGGTTCGAACCCCTATCTTCCAGGTCTCTCCAGTAGTCTTACTGTGCAGGAAGGCTTTTCCTTCGCTGAATACCACATCATACCCCTTATCCTCCAACATCGCCACAGAGATCAAGTTCTTCTTCAATCCAGGTACATGCATGACATCCTTCAACATAAAGGGTTTACCAGACTCCCTCTGAAAGGATATGGTACCGATACCAGTCGCACTGTATCTACCATCATCGCCCATCTCGATGTGCACACCCAAATATTTGTCCTCCAGATCTGAGAACAAATCCCGATCTCTCGTCATATGAAATGACGCACCGCTGTCCAAGAACCACACCGATCCCATCACACTTGAAACCAATCATGCGATCAGTGAAAAGTCAAGCTCGAACTGTGAAGCCAAAGCTTCTCCATCTGTAGATCTTCCCGCTTGCTTGTTCTTCTTCTTCTTTGGACAATTGGTAGCATAATGTCCGTGATCATGGCGGTGAAAACACTTCACTTTCACCATATCCTGCTTCTTGCCCTTTGCACCAGAATGAGAGGTTTTCTTACCCTTCCCCTTCTTTGCTTTGGCCACAAAAGCGCAGTTTTCTTCATCAGCTCCCTTTGATGAAGATCCATCTCGAGTAGTCCTCCTTATCTCCTCCCGCATGAGATCCGCCCAAAGGCGCTCCCATCCCGGCAGCTTCTCCCGACCATTGACACTATCTTGATATGAGTGCCAAGCCTTCGGAAGACCAAGGAGAGCCAGGTCGACCATGTCCTCATCTTCGACAGTCACCCCCACACTTCCCAGCTCATCTCTACATTGAGTGAACTTCGTGAGGTATTTGGCGATACTGTCACCTTTCTCCATCTTGATGTTCCTGAGCTTATCTTTGAGCGCCAGCTTCCTTTGGTCGCTCTTACTCTGGAATAGATCCGTCAAATCTTTCCACATTAAATATGGAGAATCATTTCCATGCACGCTGGATACAATATGATCCTTGACGCCCTCCAACAGGATCCTTCGACATTTCGCCATCTTCTTTTGCCATGCTTCGACTTCATCAGGATCAGTGGGCCTTTGGACATCCGTATCCATGAACTCCTTCAGTCCATTATCTTCTAATACTGCGTCCATGCGATCCTTCCATGCAACATAGTTCGAACTGCGTTCAAGAGCATATTCGAGTCGCAAACCGTTGAAAGACATTTTCAACTCCAGCACCAAGAAAACAAAACTGCTGCAAAATTCGAATTCCAACTCAAATCTCAATTGCTCTTGATCTGTGAGAACAAATTATTTCTAGCACAGAGATCGACTGCAGGGGCATTTACTGGATATATCACCTTTCAAAGGAAAGGATGGATCCAGAGGCTACCTGGCCCGCATGCAGACTCTGTCTACCGAAATAAGTTTGTAATCATTGTGATGATCAATCTCTGCTTCAATAGCTCCGATACCATGTAGAAATTTGCTGAATAATGATTAATTATCCACCGAGACTATCTTGATCACATATCAATTCGAATTCATATGCAACACATAATCTCTTCCACTCAGATCATCACACATGCGGAAATAAAACAAGCGATAGCACATCAAATCATCATACACATTAACACAGTATGTATGGGGAAAGATTATAGCTGAAAACCCCGTAGCTATTTTGTATATTATAATGGAGAAAACATGTAACAAAATTAGTACAATACTCCTCACAAGTACTCAGTACTATCTCATGAAGTTACACACAAACTAGCTTGGTTTTGAACAAGTCACGGGTTCAAAACACATCCACTAATTGCCTACCTCTATTGTGCAATCATGGCCTGTCTAAATATAGATCCAAGGTTCGAATCTCCTTGGCTTGACAGTGCAATCATCATGGGAAATTTCCTCCAAGTGTGGTGCAAATCTCATGCACAACTGATGTCCCAACTGATAGTGGTACTCATCCTTTCATTTACCTCTTTCACTGGTCTCCACTGAACTGTCCATGCACTGTAGTGAATTGATGTGTTCTTGAGTTGAATAATGAGTTACTAATTAATTAATTAAATAATATTTAATTCAATCCACTCATTACTAGTTGATTAGCTAGTTAAACTAATCTCAACTAGTTCAACTAAGTTAAACCGAACACAACTCCACCAACTGTCTCATCAACTCCACCAAACTTCTGCCACTGAAGTCCTAACTGAAGTCAACCATGCATGAGCTCACAAAACCCTTAGGAATAGCGTAATTCCTCTGTCATATGCATGAGCCACTTCTAAGGCTCGAACTGAAGTGCTCCAAGAGAGTAAACTGAAGTTTAGAGTCCAAATATTATTAAGGGTAAATAATATTTGACTTCCCTATTTTTAGGATAGGCAGTCTAAAAATAGACTTCGACCTATAGGTCCAAAAATAGAGGTCCATCTATTTTTACCAACATGACCAATACTCCAAGAATAACATACTGCAACCCCTGGACCATGCTCCATATGTCTAAAAATAGACATAGTCTAAAAATAGACTTTGCACTAGAATTTGCCCGCGGGCCCACTTAGTGAAGGCGACGTCATTTCACTAAGCTCCATCATCTTGCTGCATTTTCAACATTAACTCTTTAGTGAATTTTATGTAAGTGTCAAAATAATATTTTTGAGTTATACTTATCATATAAAAATTATTATATTTATTAAAATCAAATTGATAAATTTTCATATGTTTAATAAATTTATTATTGAAATTATATTTATAATAAATTTATAATTTAAATTATAATATTGAAACTTTAAATCATATTAAAAACTAATTTTTAAGTTACAAAATTATAAATATAAGGATATTACAATTTAAGTGTGATAGAATCCTTTTTCAATTCTATACACCAAAATGATAGAAATGTAAAGAGAAATTAATCCTTATATTTATTAAAATCAAATTGATAATTTTTCATATGTTTTATAAATTTATTATTTAAATTATAACATTGAAACTTTAAATTATATTAAAAAATAATTTTTATGTTACCAAATTATAAATATAAGAATATTACAATTTAAGTGTGATAGAATCTTTTTTTTGAATTGTATACACCAAAATGATAGAAATGTAACGAGAAATTAATCCACATCATTGTTAATTACCCGTTCAAATGTAATTAGTAATTAAATTTGCTTTTTTTTTTGTAACTATCAAATACTTACAATTTTAAAGTTACATAAATTCTACAATTCTAGATTTAGGGCTCCATTGAGCCATAAAGCTCGATCAGGCTTCTAACTTGGGGTTAAACAGGAGCTCGATCGAGAGTTAGTTTTAACGCTGAATTGAGCTATTTTGTAGCACTGGAGGAGCTAGATTTAACGCTTAAAAATGGCTCGATCAAGCGCTTAAAATTTCTCAATCAAGCATCACTTTTTCACCAAAACATACCCTTGTTTCGCCAAAAAGGGTAACCCAACTCCATGCTATCACCCTTGTGATAACAAAGGATGAATACTATGATATGCAAGAGTCAACCATCATTAGAAGAATCTTATATTTATGAAATTTGATTTCTAAATGAAGCAATTTTGGAAAATAACATCAAAAGGAAGCATATTTGATTTAAATTATTATGATTAATATCATGGAAATTGTATGCTTGTGATACAGGTGAAATGATGATCTATCTAGGAAGGATATATGATGGTTGTGAAGTTAAAAATACTAGTGATAAGGCCATTGTGGTTACACTGGAACCTTGTGACATACATTGATCACCATGAGTTATGTTACAAAAAGTGTGTTGTGTTATATAGAGAAATAAAAATATATGCCTTGGCTGTAAGACTCCATACATCTTGAGACCCATCCTATGTGAAGAAGCCTTGCCAAGGAATTGATCGCTCGAGGGATTGGGGAGGTTGAGAAGGGGATGTTTGAACTTGGAAGGTGTGTGAATACAAGGAAGGGGAGATTTGAAATAATTGGTTTTCAAATATTCATGTACATACTCATTGGGATCATGAATGCATTGGTCATTTCCAAAAAAATAATGAGTTGAATGTGTTCCTTGTGGAAGCCTTGTGAAGAAACTCACAACTATGCAAGAATGTGCTAGAATGCGAGACCATGAAAAAAACGAATGACATTGCACAAAGTGGCAATTAAGAACATAGAAAATGAAATGCATGAATATGATATTGAAACGACGGAGAGAAATATCATACCCCATATGAAAATAGTTCAATATGGTTTGGTATTAGTTGATTAAAAAACATGATTAACTATATAAATATTAATTTAAAAATAACAAATAAAAATAGGTATGATAACTTCCTACCTAAACCACATGTGGAAAAGAATGCACCCTATGTAGTAAAAATATTTAGTGGTAATGTATTTTCTCCATTTTTATGCTTATAATACCATGGAAAAACCTTGGCCAAGGTGTGTAATTAGCCACCGGTATTTTTGGGAAGTTAATTTATAGGTAGGGTAAATAAACAAATTCTGCTAAATCTAAATAAATGATACTTTCTTCTACAAGCAGACCAAGAGAGGTTTAGGAACAACTATCGAGAAATGAGAAGTTGAAAATTGGGAAAAGAAACATGAGAAAGTGAAGATGAAAAACTAAAGTCTTTTTACAACAAAGAAGTGGGCTCAAGGGAAATGTTTTGTAACCATCCTATCCAATCTTAACACCGGATCTATCAAGCGCCGAGAGGGATCAAATCTCTGGAGGTGCAAACCTCTTTTTTGAGTGCAAAACTTGAGAAAAGGTTTGCACCTGGAGAGATTTGACCCCTCTCGGTGCTTTATAGATCTAGAGTTAAGATGGATCTAGGCTGGTTTCAGTCGTGTGCTGCCAAGGAAAATCTATCGAAGATATGATTAATTTTATCAATAATATGTAAATATATCAAATATTAATATAATCATTTTAAATATGTTAAATATTTTTGAGATTAACTTGGTCATTTTAATTTTAAATTTTCTTAGTTACCTCAGTTCGTTGATATGATAAATATTGTTAATAACTATAATGATGAAAAATGATAAAATATTTTTTTTGAATGCAAAGCGACAATGATAGTCTTGAAAGATAGAAAATGTGAATAATAAGAATGTACTCATGTTACAAATAGTCTTCATTGTGATCAATCTCAAACTATTTTCTTCTACTATTATTATTTCCACCCTTTTTAGTTTTGTTATCTTTTCATATTGATTATATGAAAAGAAAATTTAAATCATAAACCATTTAAATCTTTAGCTCGAGCTGTTGTAGTAAACATGATACCTTGTCTCTCTTGCTCTCCAATATTAATAGGTTAAATTACTATAACACAAAAAACAATGTACATCGTCAATAAATTTTTGTGTTTACACTAAAATAAATTCATATTGTTAATCCAATCACTTTAAAATTAATGTACCATCATATATCCAATTACATCAAATCATAAATCAACATATACATTGAAATCAATGCATTGAATGCAACCAATCAAATAAGATTAGAAAATAAATTATACATTGAAATCAATGCACCTAATGCAAGCAATCAAATAAGATTAGAAACCAACATCTACACTGAAATCAGTGCATTTACTCAAAGCAATAAAATAGGATTAGAAATCGCCATCTACATTGAAATCAATGCATTTAGTGCAAACAATCAAATAGGATTAGAAATCATCTACATTGAAATCAATGCATCTAGTGCAAGAAATCAAATATAATTATAAATCGACGTCTAAATTGAAATCAACACATCCAGTGCAAGAAATCAAATAGTATTAGATATCACCACCTACACTGAAATCAATGCATCTAGTGCAGGTAATCAAATATCATTAAAAATAAATATCTACACTAAAATCGATGCATCTAGTGCAAATAATCAAATAGGATTATAAATCACCATCTCCACTTAAATCAATCCATCTAGTGCAAGAAATATTTTTCCCTCTCTTCAACCTCCATCCATATCTATATCCCCCTCCATCTCTCTTTTTTTGTCTCTCTATCTCACCCCGCTAAACACACATGCTCTCGCACTCCATATATATCATTCTCTTTGTCAATCACCCCCTCTCCCCATCTCTCTCTTCTTCCCTCTCTTCACCTTCCATCTATATCTCTATCTTCCCCTTCTCTCCCTCTCCCGCGCTAATATCTCTCTTTCCTCCTTTTGTCCTCTCTCCCTCTCTCTCCATCTTCCTTATCACTCACTTTCTCTCTCTAGAAACCAACATCTACACTGAAATAAGTGCATTTACTCAAAGAAATAAAAAAGGACTCGAAATCAGCATCTACTCTAAAATCAATGCATTTAGTGCAAACAATCAAATAGGATTATAAATTATCTACATTGAAATCAATTCATCTATTGCAAGTAATAAAATATAATTATAAATCGACATCTAAATTGAAATCAACACATTCAGTGCAAGAAATCAAACTGTATTAGAAATCACCACCTACACTGAAATCAATGCATCTAGTGCAAGTAATCAAATATCATTAGAAATAAATACCTACACTAAAATTGATGCATCTAGTTTAGATAATCTAATAGGATTAGAAATCACCATCTCCACTTATATCAATCCATCTAGTGCGAGAAATATTCCTCCCTCTCTCCACCCTCCATCCATATCTATATCCCCCTCCATCTATTATTTTTTGTCTCTCTATCTCACCCCACTAAACACACACGCTTTCGCACTCCATATATATCAATCTCTTTGTCAATCACCCCCTCTCCCCATCTCTCTCTTCTTCCCTCTCTTCACCTTCCATCTATATCTCTATATTCCCCTTCTCTCCCTCTCCCCCGCTAATATCTCTCTTTCCTCCTTTTGTCCTCTCTCCCTCTCTCTCCATCTTCCTTATCACTCACTCTCTCTCTCTCTAGAAACCAACATCTACACTAAAATCAATGCATTTACTCAAATAAATCAAATAGGATTAGAAATCGCCATCTACACTAAAATCAATGCATTTAGTGCAAACAATCAAATAGGATTAGAAATTATCTACATTGAAATCAATTCATCTAGTGCAAGTAATCAAATATAATTATAAGTAGACGTCTAAATTGAAATCAACAAATTCAGTGCAACCAATCAAATTTTATTAGAAATCACCACCTACACTGAAATCAATGCATCTAGTGCAAGTAATCAAATATCATTAGAAATAAATATCTACACTAAAATCAATGCATATAATGCAAATAATCAAATAGGATTATAAATCAAAATCTCCACTTATATCAATCCATCTAGGGTGACAAATATTCTTCCCTCTCTCCACCCGCCATCCATATCTATATCCCCCTCCATCTCCTCTTTTCTGTCTCTCTATCTCACCCCCATAAACACACTTGCTCTCGCACTCCATATATATCAATCTCTTTGGCAATCCCCTCCTCTCCCCATCTCTCTCTTCTTCCCTGTCTTCACCTTCCATCTATATCTCTTTCTTCCCCTTCTCTCCCTCTCCCCCCTTAATATCTCCCTTTCATCCTTTTTTCGTCTCTCCCTCTCTCTCCATCTTCCATATCACTCTCTCTCTCTCTCTCTCTCTCTCTCTATCTCCACATTTTTCTCTCTATGTCTTTCTTCTTACCTCCCTCTCCCTCCCCCTCCAATTCCATCTCTCTTTCCCTCCCTCTCTCCACTCTCTCACATCCTCTCTCTTCCTTCCTCTCTTTCCCTTTCTATACCATCTCTCTCTCCCTCTCTCTCTCTCTTCACCCACCAATTATGTTACTATATCCCTCCTTCTCTCCTTATATCTCCTCCCCCCCCCCCCCCCATCTCCATCTCTCCTTATTTGTTTCTTTATCTCAACCCCAGACATACATGCTCTCTCTCTGTCTCTCACTTGTCACTCCTTCTCTCTCTCATCTTCTCACTCTATATATTTCTGATTTCCTACATCTCTCTCCCTCCAAATCCATCTCTCTATCGATCCATCTCTCCTCCTCTCTCTCAAGTCCTCTCTCTTGCCCTTCCTCTCTCACTCTCTCCTAACTCCCTCTCTCTTCCTTGATCTCTCTCTCTCTCTCTCTCTCTTCCCTCCAATACTCTCTCTTCCCCCATCACTCTCTTCCTCTCTCTCATCCTTCCTCTCTCTCCCTTTATCTCCCACCTCCCTCTCTCTTTTCCCTCCAATCCTCTCTCTTCCCCCATCTCTCTATCTCTCTCCCCCTTGTTGAAAATGCAGCAAGATGATGGAGCTTAGTGAAATAAAGTCGCATTCACTAAGTGGGCCCGCAAGCAAATTTTGGCGCAAAGTCTATTTTTAGACTATGTCTATTTTTAGACATATGGAGCATGGTCCAAGGGTTGCAGTATGTTATTCTTGGAGTATTGGTCATGTTGGTAAAAATAGATGGAACTCTATTTTTTGACCTATAGGTCAATGTCTATATTTAGACTGCCTATCCTAAAAATAGGGAAGTCAAATATTATTTACCCTTAATAATATTTGGACTCTAAACAGCAGTTTACTCTCTTGGAGCACTTCAGTTCGAGCCTTGGAAGTGGCTCATGCATCTGAAAGAGGAATTACGCTATTCCTAAGGGTTTGGTGAGCTCATGCATGGTTGACTTCAGTTAGGACTTCAATGGCAGAAGTTTGGTGGAGTTGATGAGACAGATGGTGGAGTTGTGTTCGGTTTAACTTAGTTGAACTAGTTGAGATTAGTTTAACTAGCTAATCAACTAGTAATGAGTGGAGTGAATTAAATATTATTTAATTCATTAAATTAGTAACTCATTATTCAACTCAAGAACACATCAGTTCACTACAGTGCATGGACAGTTCAGTGGAGACCAGTGAAAGAGGTAGATGAAAGGGTGGAGTTAGCTATCAGTGGCGACATCAGTTGTGCATGAGATTTGCACCACACTTGAAGGAATTGCCCATGATGATTGCGTTGTCAAGCCAAGGAGATTCGAACATTGGATTTCTATTTAGACAGGCCATGATTGCGCAATAGAGGCAAGGCAATTAGTGGTGAGTTTTGAACCAGTAACCTGTTCAAAACCAAGCTAGTTTGTGTGTAACTTTATGAGAAAGTACTGAGTACTTGTGAGGAGTATTGTATTGATTTTGTTACATGATTTCTCCATTATAATATACACAATAGCTACGGGGTTTTTAGCCATAATCTTTCCCCATACATACTGTTTTAATGTGTATGATGATTTGATGTGCTATCGCTTGTTTTATTTCCGCATGTGTGATGATCTGAGTGGAAGAGATTATGTGTTGCATATAAATTCCAATTGTATGTGATCAGGATAGTATCGGTGGATAATTAATCATTATTCATCAAATTTCTACATGGTATCAGATCTATTGAAGCAGAGATTGATCATCACAGTGATTACAAACTTATTTCGGTAGACAGAGTCTGCATGCGGGCCAGGTAGCCTCTGGATCCATCCTTTCTTTTGAAAGGTGATATATCCAGTAAATGCCCCTGCAGTCGATCTCTGTGCTAGAAATAATTTGTTCTCACAGGTCAAGGGCGGTTGAGCTTTGAGTTGGAATTCAAATTTTGCAGCAGTTTTGTTTTCTTGGTGCCGGAGTTGAAAATGTCTTTCAACGGTTTGCGACTCGAATATGCTCTTGAAGGCAGTTCGAATTATGTTGCATGGAAGGATCGCATGGAGGCAGTATTAGAAGATAATGGATTGAAGGATTTCGTGGATATGGATGTCCAAAAGCCCACTGATCCTGCTGAAGTCAAAGCATGGCAAAAGAAGATGGCGAAATGTCAAAGGATCCTGTTGGAGGGCGTCAAGGATCATATTGTATCCAACCTGCATGGAAAGGCTTCTCCATATTTAATGTGGAAAGCTTTGACAGATCTATTCCAGAGTAAGAGCAACCAAAGGAAGCTGGCGCTCAAAGATAAGCTCAAAAACATCAAGATGGAGAAAGGCGACAGTATCGCCAAATACCTCACGAAGTTCACTCAATGCAGGGATGAGCTGGGAAGTGTGGGGGTGACTGTCGAAGACGAGGACATGGTCGACCTGGCTCTCCTTGGTCTTCCGAAGGCTTGGCACTCATATCAAGATAGTGTCAATGGTTGGGAGAAGCTGCCAGGATGGAAGTGCCTTTGGGCGGATCTCATGCAGGAGGAGATAAGGAGAACTACTCGAGATGGATCTTCATCAAAGGGAGTTGATGAAGAAAACTGCGCTTTGGTGGCCAAAGCAAAGAAAGGGAAGGGTAAGAAAACCTCTCATTCTGGTGCAAAGGGCAAGAAGCAGGATATGGCGAAAGTGAAGTGTTTTCACTGCCATGATCACGGACATTATGCTACCAATTGTCCAAAGAAGAAGAAAAAAAAGCAAGCGGGAAGATCTGCAGATGGAGAAGCTTTGGCTTCACATTTCGAGCTTGAATTTTCACTGATCGCATGCTTGGTTTCAAGTGTGATGGGATCGGTGTGGTTCTTGGACAGCGGTGCGTCATTTCATATGACGGGAGATCGGGATTTGTTCTCAGATCTGGAGGACAAGGATTTGGGTGTGCACCTCGAGATGGGCGATGATGGTAGATACAATGTGACTGGTATCGGTACCATATCCTTTCAGAGGGAGTTTGGTAAACCCTTTGTGTTGAAGGATGTTATGCATGTACCTGGATTGAATAAGAACTTGATCTCTGTGGCGATGTTGGAGGATAAGGGGTATGAGGTGGTCTTCAGTGAAGGAAAATCCTTCCTGCGCAGTAAGACTACTGGAGAGACTCGGAAGATAGGGGTGCGAACCAAGAACCTTTACGCTTGCGAGATGGTCGCGCAAAGAATGGCATGCAAAGCGTGAGAAACATACCCAATAGTTTCCGGGATGATGAGGGGTCACCGTGGCACAGGAGATTGGGCCACCTTCACCATGGAGCTTTGAAGATCTCCGTAGCATATTTCTACTGGGCTTCCTAAGGGCACCCTTGCGCAGTCAGATCAGTGCAAGGGGTGTACTTTAGGGAAGTATGTGAAAGCCACCTTTCACAAGAAGGATAGTCGCGCCATGACGATCCTTGAGAGAGTTCACACAAACGTGTGTGGTCCTTTCTCAGTTGCTTCGACAGCAAAGCACAAGTATTATGTGATATTTGTTGACGATTTCTCTCGAAAGTGCTGGATCTTCTTCATGTAGAAGAAGAGCGATACATTCGCGAAGTTCTGTGAGTTTAAAGCACTGGTCGAGAAGGAGTCGGGGAAGAAGGTGATTTCTCTAAGGAGTGATATTCGTGGTGAATTCATCTCGGCTGAATTCAAGGAGTTCGCAGCGGCGTAAGGACGGAGAGAGCTCATCGCACCCCATAACCCACGTTATATCGGGTGGCCGAGCGTGAAGAACAGAACGATCATGGGTGTGCTGCACGAGCGATGTTGCATGACCGTGGCCTACTCCTTCACTATAGTGCAGCACATGAATACAATGCTAGACAGGCAAGTAACCGTTGTCCTCACAAGGTTCTTGGCATGAGTACACCGGAGGAGGCTTATTCCGGCAAGAGGCCCCGATTTTTCCATTTGCGGATCTTTGGTTCTCCCCGTCTACATGCATGTGACGAAGGACGCCAGAAAGAAGCTAGATCCGACCGCAGAGGTTGTAATATTTGTGGGGTACACTGATACGCCCCACAACTATCGTGTGTATTTTTCAGACAGTCGCAAGACTGTTGTGCGACAGGATATAAAATTTCAGGAGGAGAAAGCCATGCAGTGTTCACTTGAGAGGGAGCCACACTTGCATGCAGAGGAGGAGCTATTAGTTCCCAAGGAGGAGCTTCCAGATGTGGATCAGCCACAAGAGGAAGTTCATGGAGTGGAAGAAACCACTCATGCAGCGCCAACCATCAGAGGGCGCATGCGCACTACAGAAGCTGAGCGACTGGCTCGAGATGCAGAGAAGGTTGTAAGACCACCTACAGCACAGGGCAGACAGAGGCAGTCACCGGATCGGTACACTGGATACATGGCTCTTGTGAGTCAATGTGTCATGACGGAGCCATCCTCTTTTGAGGAAGCTGTGGAGGAACCCCAATGGGTAGGTGCCATGATCGAAGAATATGATTCAATCGTCAGAAACAGTGCATGGGAGATTGTCCCAAGACTGGAGGGGAAATCAGTGGTGGGATCACGATGGATCTACAAAGTGAAGCAAGCAGCTGACGGGAGTGTGGAGAAGTACAAGGCGAGATTTGTCGCCCGTGGCTTCTCACAGATCGAGGGGATCGATTATGAGGAGACCTTATAATTCGTCGCAAGGTACTCTTCCACACGGAAGATCCTTGCTCTCTCAAATACAGATGGGGTGGCACATTCATCAGATGGATGTGAATACTGCGTTCCTCAATGGAGTCATTGAGGAGGAGGTGTACACAGAGAAGCCCGAAGGTTTCGAGATCTTCAGCAGCGAATCGCATGTGTGCAGGCTCAAGAGAGCATTGTATGGGTTGAAACAAGCACCTCGCGCTTGGTACACACGGATAGACAGTTATTTCACCGGACTTGGATTCTCCAAGAGTGAGGCGGATCCCAACCTATACCAGATCGTGGTGGAGGAAGCTGTTGATCATCGTACTGTATGTAGATGATCCGATTTTGATAGGAGATGAGCCGTTGATACTTTCATGCAAGGAGGATCTTGCACGAGAGTTTGAGATGAAGGACTTGGGCATCCTTCATTATTTCCTAGGATTGGATATTTGGCAGTGCAGTGGAGAACTGTTTGTTTCTCAGGGCAAGTATGCCCGGGAGATTCTGGAGAGGTTCAACATGCAAGGCTGCAAGCCTGTTGACACTCCTCTTCCCGGGTGTTGAGGAAGGAGGATGCTACTTCAGGTGAGGTAGTGGATACTATTGTTTATAGGTAGCTTGTGGGTTCACTTATGTTTTTGGTGAACACACGACCAGACATATGCTACACCGTTAACTAACTTAGTCAAGTTATGGTTAAGCCTACCAAGCTCTAATTCAAGGTGAAAGTACAGTATTAGTCTATATCGCAGGCACACGGATATGGTCTATGCAGGCTGCATGTGAAATGGAGCGGCGAAGCTTTCGGCTTCACCGATGCAGACAAGGTGGAGCCCAACAGACCGGAAGAGCACTTCTGGAGGAGTTTTGAGCATTGGGTCGACAGCAGTTTCCTGGTACAACAGGAAGCAGAGATCCGTGGCACTCAGTTCAGCAGAGGCCGAGTACATGGCAGCAAGCTTGGCTGCATGCGAGGTTATTTGGATGAGGAAGATCCTCGTTGGATTGTTCGGGTTGCATTTGGAGCCTACAGTGATTTATTGTGATAACCAGAGTTGCATTAAACTCTCGGCTAATCCAGTATTTCATGATAGATCCAAACACATCGACATCAAGTACCATCATATCAGAGATTGTGTTCAGCGGAGAATCATGATGCTTTCATATGTTCCCACGGAGGATCAGGATGCCGACATCTTGACGAAGGTGCTCACCAGGAGCAAGTTCGAATTCCACAGAGGCAGGATAGGGGTTGCAGATAATCCATATCTTGCTGAGAGGGAGTGTTGAAAATGCAACAAGATGATGGAGCTTAGTGAAATGAAGTCGCCTTCACTAAGTGGGCCCGCAGGCAAATTCTGGCGCAAAGTCTATTTTTAGACATATGGAGCATGGTCCAGGGGTTGCAGTATGTTATTCTTGGAGTATTGGTCATGTTGGTAAAAATATATGGACCTATATTTTTTGACCTATAGGTCGATGTCTATATTTAGACTGCCTATCCTAAAAATAGGGAAGTCAAATATTATTTACCCTTAATAATATTTGGACTCTAAACAACAGTTTACTCTCTTGGAGCACTTTAGTTCGAGCCTTGGAAGTGGCTTGTTATATAATTAGATTTTTATTTATAACCCTATTTGATATATTGTTATTTATTTACCTTACCTCTTTATACCTCTTTTATGTTTATTTATTTACCATACCTCTTTATACCTATTTTATATTTATTTATTTATCATACCTCTTTATACCTCTTTTATATTTATTTATTTACCATACTTATTTTATAAATATGGTATTTGGCCCATGGTATCAATATTAATTTGTCCCATGATATTCATCCCATAGGTTTCATCTAAATAAAACCTCTTTTTAAAGTTTTTTTAAATATAAAAAGGTTTATGGAGTAAATATAAAAATAATTTTTATTTATTTACCATACATCTAGTTTATATATATTTTTATTTATTTATAAAAATAGGTTTTATTTATTTACCATACCTCATGTTTATTTATATTTTTATTTATTTAAATTTTAAAATATTGCAACTTTGATGGGGAAATATTTATGTCTTTAAATATTTTAATTTATCCATAGAATATGGGTTCTCTTTTTAAAGATTAATTTTACAAATATTTAATTAAAAGAAATATTAAAAGATTTTGGATTTTGATTGTTTGAGTTGAATTAACTCTTTTCCTTTGATTTAGGAAACGGTATTGACTTTAGTAAACAATAAAGATGTTTAAAATTTTACTTAATTTGGAAATTCAATGTGGTAAGTTTTTTTTGTTAAAAGTAAATTTATGATCCATTCAAATTCAAGTATATAATTTACTATTCATTCACGTTATATAAATAATACACAGTTGTATTTTAATAAGTTAAAAAATTTATATATAATCTAAATATTCAAGTTATATAAAATTCAAGATTAGGTTAATGCTTTGGCTGAAATTAGAAAAAGTAAAATTTATTAGTTTTTTGAGAACGTGACATACCCAACATCGGGGTCATACTGGGCTGTAGATTGTTCCTCTCAGCACAACCAGCCTAGATCCGTCTTAACTCCATAGCTATCAAGCGCCGAGAGGGATCAAATCTCTGGAGGTGCAAACCTATTTTTTGAGTGCAAAACTTGAGGAAAGGTTTGCACCTCGAGAGATTTGATCCCTTTCGGCGCTTGATAGATCCAGAGTTAAGATGGATCTAGGTTGGTTTTAGTCCAGTGCTGCCAAGGAAAATCTATGGAAGATATGATTAATTTTATCAATAATATGTAAATATATCAAATATTAATATAATCATTTTAATATGCTAATATTGTTAATAACTATGATGCTGAAAAATGATGAAATTTTTTTTTTTGACTGCAAAGTGACAATAATAGTGTTGAAAGATAGAAAATGTGAATAATAAGAATGTACTCATGTTACAAATAGTCTTTATTGTGATCAATCTCAAACTATTTTCTTCTACTATTCTTATTGCCACCCTTTTTAGTTTTGTTATCTTTTCATATCGATTATATGAAAAAGAAAATTTAAATCATAAACCATTTAAATATTTAGCTAGATTTGTTGTAGTAAACATGATACCCTGTCTCTCTTGCTCTCCAACTCCAATATTAATAGGTTAAATTACTATAACACAAAAATCAATGTACATTGTCAATAACTTTTTGTGCTTACACTAAAATCAATGCATATTGTTAATCCAATCACTTTAAAATTAATGTACCATCATATACCCAATTACATCAAATCATAAATCAACATATACATTGAAATCAATGCATTTAATGCAAGCAATCAAATAAGATTAGAAAATAAATTCTACATTGAAATCAATGCACCTAATGGAAGCAATCAAATAAGCTTAGAAACCAACATCTACACTGAAATCAATGCATTTACTCAAAGAAATCAAATAGGATTATAAATCTCCATCTACACTGAAATCAATTCATTTAGTGCAAACAATAAAATAGGATTAGAAATAATCTCCATTTAAATCAATGCATCTAGTGCAAGCAATCAAATATAATTATAGATCGATGTCTAAATTGAAATCAACACATCCAATGCAAGTAATCAAATAGTATTAGAAATCACCACCTACACTAAAATCAATGCATCTAGTGCAAGTAATCAAATATCATTAGAAATAAATATCTACACTAAAATCGATGCATCTAGTGCAAATAATCAAATAGGATTATAAATCACCATCTCCACTGAAATCAATCCATCTAGTGCAAGAAATATTTTTCCCTCTCTTCACCCTTCATCCATATCTATATCCCCCTCCATCTCTTGTTTTTTGTCTCTCTATATCACCCCCCTAAACACAAACACTCTCACACTCCATATATATCATTCTCTTTGTCAATAACCCCCTCTCCCCATCTCTCTCTTCTTCCCTCTCCTCACCTTCCATCTGTATCTCTATCTTCCCCTTCTCTCCCTCTCCCCCGCTAATATCTCTCTTTCCTCCTTTTTTCCTCTCTGCCTCTCTCTCCATCTTCCTTATCACTCACTCTCTCTCTCTAGAAACCAACATCTACACTGAAATCAATGCATTTACTCAAAGAAATCAAATAGGACTAGAAATCACCATCTACACTGAAATCAATGCATTTAGTGCAAACAATCAAATAGGATTAGAAATCATCTACATTGAAATCAATTCATCTAGTGTCAGTAATCAAATATAATTATAAATCAACATCTAAATTGAAATCAACACATTCAGTGAAAGAAATAAAATTGTATTAGAAATCACCGCCTACACTGAAATCAATGCATCTAGTGCAAGTAATCAAATATCATTAGAAATAAATACCTACACTAAAATAGATGCATCTAGTGAAAATAATCAAATAGGATTAGCAATCACCATCTCCACTTATATCAATCCATCTAGTGCGAGAAATATTCCTCCCTCTCTCCACCCTCTATCCATATCTATATCCCCCTCCATCTATTCTTTTTTGCCTCTCTATCTCACTCCCCGAAACACACACGCTCTTACACTCCATATATATCAATCTCTTTTTCAATCACCCCCTCTCCCCATCTCTCTCTTCTTCCCTCTCTTCACCTTCCATCTATATCTCTATCTTCCCCTTCTCTCCCTCTCCCCCATTAATATCTCTCTTTCCTCCTTTTTTCCTCTCTCCCTCTCTCTCCATCTTCCTTACCACTCTCTCTCTCTCTCTCTTTAGAAACCAACATCTACACTGAAATCAATGCATTTACTAAAATAAATCAAATAGGATTAGAAATCGCCATCTACATTGAAATCAATGCATTTAGTGCAAACAATCAAATAGGATTAGAAATCATCTACATTGAAACCAATTCATCTAGTGCAAGTAATCAAATATAATTATAAATCGACATCTAAATTGAAATCAACAAATTCAGTGCAAGCAATCAAATTGTATTATAAATCACCACCTACACTGAAATCAATGCATCTAGTGCAAGTAATCAAATATCATTAGAAATAAATATCTACACTAAAATTGATGCATATAGTGCAAATAATCAAATAGGATTATAAATCACCATCTCCACTTATATCAATCCATCTAGTGTGAGAAATATTCTTCCCTCTCTCCACCCTCCATCCATATCTATATCCCCCTCCATCTCTTCTTTTCTGTCTCTCTATCTCACCCCCCTAAACACACATGCTCTCGCACTCCATATATATCAATATCTTTGTCAATCCCATCCTGTCCCCATCTCTCTCTTCTTCCCTCTCTTCACCTTCCATCTATATCTCTATCTTCCCCTTCTCTCCCTCTCCCCCGCTAATATCTCTCTTTCCTCCTTTTGTCCTCTCTCCCTCTCTCTCCATCTTCCTTATTACTCACTCTCTCTCTCTCCACATTTTTCTCTCTATGTATTTCTTCTTACCTCCCTCTCCCTCCCCCTCCAAGTCCATCTCTCTTTCCCTCCCTCTCTCCACTCTCTCACATCCTCTCTCTTCCTTCCTCTCTTTCCCTTTCTCTCCCATCTCTCTCTCCCTCTCTCTCTCTCTTCACCCACCAACTATGTTACTATATCCCTCCCTCTCTCCTAATATCTTATTCTCCCCCCCCTTATCTCCATCTCTCCTTATTTGTCTCTTTATGTCAGCCCCAAAAATACACACTCTCTCTCTGTCTCTCCCTTGTCACTCTTCTCTCTCCACTTCTCACTCTCTATATTTCTTATTTCCTACATCTCTCCCCCTCCAACTCCATCTCTCTATTGATCCTTCTCTACTCCTCTCTCTCAAGTCCTCTCTCTCATCCTTCCTCTCTCTCTCTCTCTCCTAATTCCCTCTCTCTTCCCTGATATCTCTCTCTTCCCTCCAATACTCTCTCTTCCCATATCACTCTCCTCCTCTCTCTCATCCTTCCTTTGTTGAACCCTTAGTTAAACTGAGAGGGGGGGGTGAATCAGTTTAACACATACATGGACTTTTAAAACTTTTATTTTAAATCTTATTTACACCTTCATTTCATGGTCAACTTAATATGTGAGCAACAAGTATTACTATCAAACAGATTTGTTAATGTAATAGTAGATTGAATATGAGAGCAGCAAGTATTAAGCAGATGAGATAAATCACATCAACACATAAACATCATGCACAGAGACACCAGATATAAGTGGAAACCCATAAAGGGAGAAAATCACATCTTATTATTGTTGTGATGCAAAGGCAAGATCCAACTCCCTCTCACCACTATTTTCTGCAGGCACCAACCTACAGGAGGCTCTATCCTCAATTCTGCAAGCTACAACTTGCAAGGAAGCTCAAACTCCCATCAATTTTCTGCAGGCACCAACCTACAGGAGGCTCCAACCTCAGTCAGCTACAACTGACATTTTATCAAGCTACAACTTGATGTGGAAGCACCAACTCCCATCTATTTTCTGCAGGCACCAACCTACAAGAGGTTCCTACCTCAGTCAGCTACAACTGAAATCTATCAAGCTACAACTTGATAGGGAAGCTCCAACTTCCTTATTCTTTCAAAAGAAAAAAACACTTGCTGATTTACCTTGGATATCAGCTATGTTATGTACTTTCTCTTCTGCTGTTCATCAACTCTTATATCAGACATGCATCATATCTGCTCAGCCCTTCCTTCTTCTCTTCTTTTATCCTCAATTCTTCATACTCAACATTCTCTATATTCACACTCTCTGACCTCTTGCAGCTTTCTTATTTTCTTCAACTATCTTCAATTCTGCTGCACACTCTCTCCTCTTCTCATTCTGTTTTCATCAATCTCTCCTCTTGGATATTACACCCTTTTATACAAGATAGCTTCATGACTATTTGTATTCTACTGGGAATTCAAAATGGACAGTCATGTCTCTTTGCCTTCTGCCTTCTCATCTCTTTTCAGCTTACTCAAAAAAAAAGTAACTGTATGTGCTTATTTTAATATTACAGTGGGATATTTGCTCTCTTCCGGAGACTTGCCAATGCATCACAAACAATAAAAACAATTAAAACATTTACATTCGAATTACAATGTGAACTCCAACTCACTCATTTTGTCTCTTGGCTTGTTGCGCATTTGTCTTTTCTCTAACTGTCTCTTTGTCCCTTTCTCTTCTCTGTATGCCTTTCTGTTTATGGCTGCTGCGTAACTCCTGAATTTATGAACTGCATTTTTATTTTATTTTTATACCAGCGCTTTATATATAAATTAATCTGCTGACTGTAATTCAATCCTTTACACGCAGCAATTGTCTTGTTGATGTGGAACATTCTGCAAGCGGAACGGACATATATCACAGTCATTGTATATTGATAATCGCCCTCCACCTTAAGCGAGGCCCCCGTGGGTCCCACGGAACCACTTGTGACACTTTTCAATACTAATCATATAAATTTATATATATATATATATATATATATATATATATATATATATATATATATATATATATATATATATATATATATATATATATATATATATATATATATATATATAGATATATTTATATATAACAGCGCCTTCACAAATTTCCGTTTGCGATTAGAACTGGAACTCAAAATCTTGTTAATCATAGTTAATAAGCCCATCGGGTCCGGGCTTCAATCAAATGCAATCGGGGCGCATAATAGAAAAGTTCCGATTGTGATCAGAACACGGATGCGATTTTCATATATCAACTCCCGCTTATAACTGGATCGGGTCCGCCACTTGAATCGCAGCGTTTTACAAAGTCGTGCGATCAATCAGAGAGTTCCGATTGCGATTGAGATTCCAGATGTGATTGAACCTATTAAATCCATCGTATAATGCCATCGGGTCCACCACTTGATCGGAGAATATTACAAAGGACTTGCGATCAATCAGAAAGTTCTGATGCGATTAGCCGGAATTCAAATATATATACACCATCGTTAATACACCCATCGGGTCCAAACTCTTAATCGCAATCGCAAGTCTTTTAATATGTGTTGCGATTGACCACTGTTCATTGTATTTTGCTGATGCGATTGGGACAGGACTTCAAACATGTTTGAATTATAATTCATACCTCCATCGGGTCCGAACTTCCAATCGCAATCGCAAATCACATGTTCTCCGATGCGATTGACCAATTCCGATGTGATTGGGAACTCGGATGCGATTAGCAATAAACTATGGCATATAGCTCAATCGAGTCTGGCCTTTAATCGGAGCACATAACAAAACTCCACCGATTGAACCTTTTCTCCGATTGCGATTGGGGAGGGCTCCCACCTTATAAGCCATTTCGTTTTCATAGAACCTTTGGTTAAAGTGCTCCGCTTGTATATAACTGATATATATGCTTATATATATTTTGCCGCTGGAGTGAAGCGATTCCCGGAATAATGTTTGTATTTGTTATATGTGCTCCGCCGGTTGGAGAGTGCGATTCCTTGAATATAGTTCTGTATTATATGTGTAACGCCCGGCTGGAGTCTGCGATTCCCGGAATAAGATTTGTGTTGTATAACGTCGGTTGGAGTGTGCGATTCCCGGAATATGGTTCTGTATTATATGCCGCTGGAGTGAAGCGATTCTCGGAATTTTGTAACTTCTCTCTGCCTCTGTCTCTGCCTCTGCTCCGCCGGTTGGAGAGTGCGATTCCCGGAATTTTGTAACTGCTCTCTGCTTCTGTCACTCTGCCTCTATCTCTATCTTCCGATAATGGTTCTTCACTGTGCTTCTATGACTGTTTCTGCTTCAACACTGCCTCCTTTGCTGCCTTTGTTACTTCTTTGTCTCTTCCTTTCTGCTATATCTGTTGTCTTAGTTTCTTTGTGCTCCTTTCTCTATTGCGTATATAGAATCCACTCCACCTGTTATACTTGTAGCACATCCTATGAGGCTCCGATCTTCTACGCCTTCAATTCAACAATTCTTTTCCTCAACTTCGAACTCCGCTACGTTACCAGAGTTATGTTCCTCATCACTCTGTCTCATTCCTCAGCTACTTGTCTTATGCTCTCTTTGTTTCATCTGCTCCTTGACTGATGCTACTCCTTAATTCTCCTTTTGCTGCCTCAGGTGTTCTTCCTCATCACTCTGTCTCATTCCTTAGATACTTGTCTTATGCTCTCTTTGTTTCATCTGCTCCTTGACTGATGCTACTCCTTAATTCTCCTTTTGCTGCCTCAGGTGTTCTTCCTTTGCCATCTCCTTTGCCTTGTTGCTGCCTCAGGTGTTCTTCCTTTGCCATCTCCTTTTCCATCAATGACAACATTTACAACAGTCTCCCCCTTTGGCATTGATGGCAACACATCCACCAATAATCCAATGCTTCCTCCAAGTCTTCCTCTGTCTAGCTTCTTTTAGAAGACCCTTTCTTCTATTACCTGCTTTTCCTCCCCCTTTGACATCAATGGCAAAGGGTTGCACATTTCTTAGTGTAGATTCTATATTTTCATTTTCTCTCTCTGAGATGTGTTTAGGCATTCTTCTTCTGACTTTGTACCATGCTGCTCTATACTGGTGTACAATATTTGTTGAGAGAACACTTTTGAGAATATTTTAACTTGTATATACACATTAAGTCGATATCATTCCAAAGTAATGACAGCTATAATTAGACTTGTATAATAATATATGCATCATTGGATCAAGACTTAAAGATTGTGAATGCTTCGAGTGACATATCAGACTTGATTCAACTATACTTTGGTTTATATCTGATGTAGTGTGCCAATATATTTTTGTTGAGGAAGATTGCAGATGGAATATGTCTTCTTCTGCAATAGACATCTGTAGTCAAAATCTATTCCGTTGTGATGATGCCAATATATCTTCTATTGCTGTGGTTCACCTGTACTACCTATTGTTGGTAATCTGTGCTAAACTGCTGACAGAGATAATACACTTAAAGACTGAAAGGTCCTTGTTGTTATTGCAAATAAATGAATCACACCAGAGCTTACAGCTTATTGTGAGGATAGGCAATATCTTTCAATATAAGAGACTAATGACTTTCACTGCTTACACACTCTTCCAAAACAACCCCTGCAAATCCTTTGTGCTTGAGGTTCTTTTTCCATAGTTCTTTGATCTTGAGGACCTGTATCATATTGCTGTTCCATGATAACTCTTGATATTCTATTGATAGATATGCGACCTGTACCTAGTACCAATTGATATTACCTTGATAAACCATGCAGAGATTTCATTTTAGCTTGCACATGAACCCATAGTTTCCACTATTGATCTTCCCACTGTTCACACCAACAATCATCAATATACTAAATCTGATCTTGGCATCATTAACCTGCTACTTATTTTGTCATCATGATTTGAAAGAATGTCACTGCATTTTATTTTCTATGACAGTTCCAGAATCACTGCTGCTTTATACACTGCTTTATATACCAATTCAACTGTTACCATGGCTTCTTGATGCCTTTTTAATAATCGCAACCAGACTTCATAACAAACCTTTGAAGATTTGAATATACCACTCGCTTTATAGTTCGCCACCAGACCTTGTATTAATACTCCATGCTTTGAAAAACAAACTTTATAATAAGACTTTCGGACTGGCCCACCTATGCACCGTACCTCCTCTATCTTCCGCACACTTTTATTAAACTTCGCGTATCTTCATCGAATAGTCACCGCCGGATGTCCCCTTTTCAAATCAACGGTCCTGAGAAATTCCGCTCGGTGTCCCGGTACTGACGTTAACTTGCGAAATCGCAGGTTAAACGGTGGCTTCCAATACCACCTATGCCATGTGTCAACAATCTTATGGAATCACTAGCCCTCTAGATAATACTGCCTTCGTACCAAAAGTGGTGTGAAATAATCTGGAAACCATAAGTGGTTTTGCTACAGTGTTTCACCAAGGTTCCGGTCTTCTTTGTTAAATAGTCATTTTTTAGTATATTATAATGATTCGAACCCACTCACGAAGGTTTCGCTCCACCATTCACATTGCGCATTTGACTATGGTTCCGCTTCACCATTCACAACCCTTGCACCATACATAACCTTTTCCGATTTCCACCATACATAACACGGTTTCGATTATTCTTATGCAGAGGTTTCTTATGCATTTCTTATAAATATTCTGCTACAGGGTCTCATTCATACGAAATTCTCGTCACAGGATTTAACTAGTCAAATGCCTTTGCTGCCTCTGTTCTCCTTCTAACAATTTTGCTGACTATTGTGAGTTTCAGATGGTCTTCTTCTTCCATAGATCTCTGTTAGAGAAACTTCCTTTCTCTTACTGATCTCATAGTTGTTATCATTCCAAGGAGATCTTCTTAGACTACTTTCATGGGGTAAATATATGAATTGCTCTCCCCCTGGGATGTTGCTTCATATTTGTCACTGGATGGATTGTTTCTTTGCTTCCTAGAGCAGCTCCCCCTGAGACTATGGCGGATTTATTATGTTATTGAGATGATAGGCTCCCCTTTTCTCTTTTCTTTCCATACTCTATTGGGGTTCATCATAATGTCTGCACTCCTTTCCGATTCATAGTTTTGTTTGATTGGATTGGATTTCATCATCTGTGTGGAGTTCTTTAATATATATGGCAGTTTACAGTCTTTAGCTTTGTGACCACGCTTGAGGCATACATAACATCTTATTTGACCAAGGTGCATTTGAGCTGATGTATAATATTTCATTCCCCTTTTTGAACATAATTTACAATCAACATATTTATGTCCAAATTCATTGCATGCATAATAGTAGCCATGGAAATGATTTGTATACATGGTGGAAGATTGTCTTTTCCCTTTGCTTGCTTGAGGGGTTCTTCTCTTTTGCTGCATCTTTTGCTGGTTGGAGTTGATAGACCTTCTCTTACATTGTGCTGCATTATGTCCTGGTTTATGACAAGAGAAACATGTGCTATTTTTTATAGGAGGAAAGAACCTCCTTTGACAACTTCCAAATTTATTCACTTCATCCTTAGGAGCATGTGAGCCTTTAGTAGCTGATTGTTTCATCCCTTCATTCTTTGTCTTCTCATGTTGTTGCTTGGTTATGTTTGTTTCTTTACAAATCTTGTTCTTGCTGGCTTCTTCTTCAGTGGGAATCTTCTGAGCTGCTTCATCTTCCTTTGTTGCCTTTACAAAAATGACATTCCTTTTATCTTCAATCTTGGACTTGTTGGTTTCCCCTTCATATCCTATCCCGGCCTTTATGTGAGGTGGTCTTTGAGCATTGAGAATTTGGTCCAACTGTCTAGAGCTTTTCATTAGAGGTGTATTCATTAGTAGTTCTCTTTGGGCTTTTTCTAAGTTCTTTCTTAGGCTCATCACTTCTTCTTCCAATCTTTCACATTCCTGACTTTTCTTTCTCATTTGTTACAGCAGAGTGTCTTCTATCTTCCTTGCTTCTTCAAGGTGTGTCTTCAGGCCAAAAATTTCTTTCTTATCTTCAAATTCTCTCTCATCACATATTTGCATCACTGTCTTAAGGTCTTTGTTTTCATTCTTCAATCTTTCTATTTCAGTCAAAGCAGTGTCAAGTTTGGCCCTTTCTTCAGCTGCAATTTCTTCATGGTTCTTACTACCATTCACACTAGCAGGTACTTCATTTGATTGAGAATCTTTCTTTTGACATGAATTTCTCTTTTTCTTAATTCTCTTATCCTTCTTGTCAATGCAGTCCTTAGTGTCTACTCCATGTATGAAGTGCAGTCTATCCCAGATTTCTTTTGCAGAGGTTAAATCCATTATCAACTCAAGGTCCTTGTTATGAAGATTGTCATATATCACACATTTTTCCTTAGCATTCCTCTGTTGTTCTTTCACTGTGGGTGAGTCTGTGCAGTAACCATCACAAACAAGCTTCCATACCTCTGGATCATCAGCCATAAATCATGTCTTAACCTTATCTCTCCATTCAGGAAAGTTGGTTGTATTTAGCACAGGTACATTTTGATAGTCCATGACTCAACCAGATCTCCTTCAAGCTATTAAGCTTACACCAAAGGAACTTGGCTCCGATACCAATTGTTGAACCCTTAGTTAAACTGAGAGGGGGGGGTGAATTAGTTTAACACATACATGGACTTTTAAAAATTTTCTTTTAAATCTTATTTACACCTTCATTTCATGGTCAACTTAATATGTGAGCAACAAGTATTACTATCAAACAGATTTGTTAATGTAATAGCAGATTGAATATGAGAGCAGCAAGTATTAAGCAGATGAGATAAATCACATCAACACATAAACGTCATGCACAGAGACACCAGATATAAGTGGAAACCCATAAAGGGAGAAAAACACATCTTATTATTGTTGTGATGCAAAGGCAAGCTCCAACTCCCTCTCACCACTTTTTTCTGCAGTCACCAACCTACAGGAGGCTCTATCCTCAATTCTGCAAGCTACAACTTGCAAGGAAGCTCCAACTCCCATCAATTTTCTGCAGGCACCAACCTACAGGAGGCTCCAACCTCAGTCAGCTACAACTGACATTTATCAAGCTACAACTTGATGTGGAAGCACCAACTCCCATCTATTTTCTGCAGGCACCAACCTACAGGAGGCTCCTACCTCAGTCAGCTACAACTGACATCTATCAAGCTACAACTTGATAGGGAAGCTCCAAATTCCTTATTATTTCAAAAGAAAAAAACACTTGCTGATTTACCTTGGATATCAACTCTGTTCTGTACTTTCTTTTCTGTTGTTCATCAACTCTTATATCAGACCTGCATCATATCTGCTCAACCCTTCCTTCTTCTCTTCTTTTCTCCTCAATTCTTCATACTCAGCATTCTCTATATTCACACTCTCTGACCTCTTGCAGCTTTCTTATTTTCTTCAACTATCTTCAATTCTGCTGCACACTCTCTCCTCTTCTCATTCTGTTTTCATCAATCTCTCCTCTTGGATATTACACCCTTTTATACAAGATAGCTTCATGACTATTTGTATTCTACTGGGAATTCGAAATGGATAGTCATGTCTCTTTGCCTTCTGCCTTCTCATCTCTTTTCAGCTTACTCATAAAAAATGTAACTATAGGTGCTTATTTTAATATTACAGTGGGATATTTGCTATCTTCCGGAGACTTTCCAATGCATTACAAACAATAAAAACAATTAAAACATTTACATTCGAATTACAATGTGAAATCCAGCTCACTCATTTTGTCTCTTGGCTTGCTGCGCATTTGTCTTTTCTCTAACTGTCTCTTTGTCCCTTTCTCTTCTCTGTATGCCTTTCTGTTTATGCAAAATATCGTAAATCTGAATTTGACCGCATTTTATTTATTTTCATATGCTTTATATATAAATGAATACTGTGACTATAATTCAATCCGCCAGCGGCAAGTGTCTTGTTGATGTGGAACACGCAGCGGAGCAGGACATATATCAGTCATTATATTGATAATGTGTCCCTCCACAGCAAGCGAGGCATAGTGGGTCCACACCAGACCATGTCGGCACTTTTCAACTCTGATCGCAACAACTTTATATATATATATATATATATATATATATATATATATAGATATATTTATATATAACAGCGCCTTCACAAATTTCCGTTTGCGATTAGAACTGGAACTCAAAATCTTGTTAATCATAGTTAATAAGCCCATCGGGTCCGGGCTTCAATCAAATGCAATCGGGGCGCATAATAGAAAAGTTCCGATTGTGATCAGAACACGGATGCGATTTTCATATATCAACTCCCGCTTATAACTGGATCGGGTCCGCCACTTGAATCGCAGCGTTTTACAAAATGCGTCGATCAATCGAAGTTAGGTGCGATTGGTCGGATGCGATTGAACTATTAAATCCATCGGGTCCGCCACTTGATCAGAGCATATTACAAAGGACTTGCGATCGATCGGAAAGTTCCGATGCGATTAGCCGGAATTCAAATATATATACACCATCGTTAATACACCCATCGGGTCCGAACTCTTAATCGCAATCATAAGTCTTTTAATATGTGTTGCGATTGACCACTGTTCATTGTATTTTGCCGATGCGATTGGGACAGGACTTCAAACATGTTTGAATTATAATTCATACCTCCATTGGGTCCGGACTTCCAATCGCAATCGCAACTCACATGTTCTCCGATGCGATTGACCAATTCCGATGCGATTGGAACTCGGATGCGATTAGCAATAAACTGTGGCATATAGCTCAATCGGGTCCGGCCTTTAATCGAAGCACATAACAAAACTCCGCCGATTGAACATTTTCTCCGATTGCGATTGGGGAGGGGTCCCACCTTATAAGCCATTTCGTTTTCATAGAACCTTTGGTTAAAGTGCTCCGCTTGTATATAACTGATATATATGATTATATATATTTTGCCGCTGGAGTGAAGCGATTCCCGGAATAATGTTTGTATTTGTTATATGTGCTCCGCCAGTTGGAGAGTGTGATTCCCGGAATATGGTTCTGTATTATATGTGTAACGCCCGGCTGGAGTCTGCGATTCCCGGAATAAGATTTGTGTTGTATAACGCCGGTTCGAGTGTGCGATTCCCAGAATATGGTTCTGTATTATATGCCGCTGGAGTGAAGCGATTCTCGGAATTTTGTAACTTCTCTCTGCCTCTTTCTCTGCCTCTGCTCCGCCGGTTGGAGAGTGTGATTCCCGGAATTTTGTAACTGCTCTCTGCCTCTGTCTCTGCTTCTGTCACTCTGCCTCTGTCTCTATCTTCCGATAATGGTTCTTCACTGTGCTTCTATGACTGTTTCTGCTTCAACACTGCCTTTGATGCCTTTGCTACTTCTTTGTCTCTTCCTTTCTGCTATATCTGTTGTCTTAGTTTCTTTATGCTCCTTTCTCTATTGCGTATATAGAATCCACTCCACCTGTTATACTTGTAGCACATCCTATGAGGCTCCGATCTTCTACGCCTTCAATTCAACAGTTCTTTTCTGGCTTGAACTCAAAGCTACGTTCTGTCTTGTTCCTCATCACCTGTCTCATTCCTCGGCTACTTGTCTTATGCTCTCTTTGTGTTGCTACTCCTTGGTGATGCTACTCCGTCAATCTCCTTTCTTTGCCTCAGTGTTCTTCCTCATCACTTTCATCTCATTCTGGCTGCAGTCTTCTCTTGCTCTCTTTGTTTCATCTGCTCCTTCCTTGATGCTACTCCTTAATTCTCTTCAGCACGCCTCAGGTGTTCTTCCTTTGCCATCTCCTTTGCCTTGTTGCTGCCTCAGGTGTTCTTCCTTTGCCATCTCCTTTGCCATCAATGACAAAATTTCCAACATCCTCTCTCTCCCTTTCTCTCCTACCTCCCTCTCTCTTTTCCCTACACTCTTCCCCCATCTCTCTCTCTCTCTCTCTCTCTCTCTCTCTCTCTCTCTCTCTTCCCCCATCTCCCTTTCTTTCTCTCTCTCCAACTACATTACTATATCCCTCCCTCTCTCCTCCTCTCTTCTTCTCCCCCGCCTTCTTTCCATACATCTTACTTTGTCTCTTTATCTCACCCCTAAACATACACACTCTCTCTCCACCTCTCCCTTATCACTCTCTCTCTCTCTCTCTCTCCAGTTCTCTCTCTCTCTCTCTATTTATTCTTGGTTATGTAAACTAATGAACATAAATATCCTTAAATATAAAGCAAATTATGGAGTAAATGAGAAAAGAGGTTTTATTTATTTACCATACCTCTGGTTTATTTATATTTTTATTTATTAACTATACCTCTTTTATTTACTATGGTATTTGGCCCATAGGCTTGTTATATAATTAGATTTTTATTTATAATCATATTTGATATATTGCTATTTATTTACCTTACCTCTTTATACCTCTTTTATATTTATTTATTTATCATACCTCTTTATACCTATTTTATATTTATTTATTTATCATACCTCTTTATACCTCTTTTATATTTATTTATTTACCATACTTATTTTATAAATATGGTATTTGGCCCATGGTATCAATATTAATTTGTCTCATAGTATTCGTCCCATTGGCTTCATCTAAATAAAACCTCTTTTTTAAGTTTTTTTAAATATAAAAAAGTTTATGGAGTAAATATAAAAATAATTTTTATAAATTTACCATACATCTAGTTTTTATTTATTTACCGTAGCTCTGGAGTATGTATAAAAATAGATTTTATTTATTTAACATACCTCATGTTTATTTATATTTATATTTATTTAAATTTTAAAATATTGCAACTTTGATGGGGAAATATTTATGTCTTTAAATATTTTAATTTGTCCATATATTATGGGTTTTCTTTTTAAAGAATCATTTTATAAATATTTAATTAAAAGAAATACTAAAATATTTTGGATTTTGATTGTTTGTGTTTAATTAACTCTTTTCCTTTGATTTAGGAAATGGTATTGACTTTAGTAAATAGTAAAGATGTTTATAATTTTACTTAATTTGGAAATTCAATGTGGTAAATTTTTTTGTTAAAGGTATAATTTATATCTATTCAAATTCACCTATATAATTTACTATTCATTCAATTATATAAATAATACATAGTTGTATTTTAATAGTTACTATCAATCCATTAATAAGTTAAAAAAGTTATATATAATCTAAATATTCAAGTTATATAAAATTAAAGATTAGGTTAATGCTTTGGCCGACATTAGAAAAAATAAAATTTATTATTTTTTGAGAACCTGACATACTCAACATCGAGGTCATACTGGGCTCTAGATTGCGCCTCTCGGCGCAACTAGAACAAACCATGAGATAATCTTGTTACTCAAAGTTTTGGTTGGGAAAAACTCAAAAGGTAAAAATTTATCATACCTATTTACAAATATGTTTACTTTCCTTGTTAATTTATTTTCAGATGTTTATTCTTCTAAATTATTATTGATTTATTTTGATATATGTTTATTCTTCTTTATTATTGTTAATTTACTTTATCTTTAAAGAGAATATTTGATGTGAAGTTTGATACTAATTCTGTGGAGTATAATGTATTAAGTAAATATTCTTATCATACCTATTTACGAATAATGACTCTGAAGACTCAGGAATATTAGTTACAGTGATGGACTGAGGATAATTCAAAATGTAATCGTCAATGGAGGAATCTTCTCTTTGGACTTCAATATATACAAGGAACTCAGGATCTAAAATTGTATCATAAATGTCAGTTTCAAACTTATTCCTAAATAAAGAAAGCTCAAAATTCTCGTCAAAGGAAAGATCTTCTACAAAAAGCCACTCACTGGGCCAAATATATGATCTAAAGACAGGTCTGGGACTTAATTATAGTTGAGCAGTTTGACATTAAGTCAATATAACGTATTATATAAATATGTTATTCTTCTTTATAATTGACTTATTTTATCCTTAAAAGAGAATAATAGTTGAGCAGTTTGACATTAAGTCAATATAACGTATTATATAAATATTCGAAGTATTTACTTCAATATATTTTCTAATATCAAATATAGAAGAAATAATAAGTTTCAAGAAAACAATGATAGACCTGAACACTTCTATTTTAAGAAAAAAATTCAAACAAAAAAAAATTCTATGCACTTTAATATATTATCTCGTTACTGCAAATTTTTGTGATGGGTTGGAGCTATTGTTCCTCCTGTTGAATATTTTTTGCATTTTATAATGTTAACCTGAGGTTTTATTTCAGATTTTTGGGTTGGCGTAACTGCGCTGCCACATCCCTGCTCCAGTAATCGAGGGACGATGACAGCAAGGTTTCATATTATTTATTTATTTATTGTTCATAGGATTCAGGCGCAAGGTTTATAGGGTTATTGCACAAGACGGGCCACGGATTATTTATTGCAAGGTTTCATATTATTACAAAAATCGTTATCTGATCTATTTTCTTGAATTTATATATGGTGTGTCGGGCAAATGGTATGGTGTTCCCGGGAAGAACAAAAAGTTTGCTGTCACCATTCATATATATATATATATATAGATATATATATTCTATGGGCATTGAAATGAAGAACTCGGATGTATGTGTCCTAACTTGATTGCAGATCCTAACCCCTCTATTGGCATTAAACTGATTGGCCTTGAAATGGAGCTTTTTGTATCAACTAGGACCATGTGACCTAATCTATGGAGCCTAGAATAATCCAGTGAATGAGAAAGATTATTAATGTGTCGTCCGGAATAATCCAGTGAATGAATAGGCTTAGGGTTTTCTGGATGATCTTGAGGAAACAAGATGTATTGTATACTCTTTTTAGTATGGCTCGATGATCTCAAGGCAGAAGGATATATGGTATATGGAATTCTCTCGGTCGTGAGATGTACAGGTTCGCATCAGTGTTTTTTTCCCGGCTCTCGCTCTGTTATGCAACGTCATTTCTATTTCCACCTTTTCTTCAGTGCTGAAGAGGAATTCAGGTAGGCAGTATTACCTTTTTTCTCTTGTTTTGAGTTTGTTGGGTTATCATTTTGAAATTTTTGGTTCCATGGTTTTCAGCTGAATTCTGCTGCAGGTCCCTAGTCCCTGGTCGTGGTCGTAGCATCTGGTGGGTTTTTTGTTTGGCAGTGGCGGTGTGGCAGTGGTAGTGGCATTTGGATTGAAAATGTTAGTTCTTCTAAACAAGTTTAGTCATCTATGCACATTATGGGGATGCTAGCCACTCTCAGGTGCTTGTTCCAATGGTTCATCATCTGGTTGGCCCATCTGCTAACTAACATGGATTCATGGATCTTTATTTCACATCTATGGTTGAACTGTTTGAGATAGTATGGTTGTTTTCTTTGGGTTATATTCTTCCACTTTCCAATTTTAAATTTGTAAAGTTCTGCTGAAGGTGTCCTTTTATAAATTGGATCTTTTAAACTTCTATGAGGATCCAAGTATAACAATGACCACGATCTATCATTTTCGATATTCCTTTCACGTTTTTTTTCGTATGTGACAGATCTGCATGTGTAACTAGAGAATGCAAGTTACAAAGAGTATATTTAGTTAGAACTAATAGTATATTTATAGGATAGTCCCTTTCTACAGTATCTCAGTCCGACCATTTTCTGCACTGCAATTCTCATGTTTCCATTCTGCTTTCTATTGTTTCTTTTTTAAACTGTGCAGGTATCCCGCCTTCCATTTCTGCTACCCTTTTCCAGTGTAGGATTAATTTTCTTTGCGCTTTTATTTAGAGCAGATATAGTCCTATTTCTGCTATAATAATTTCATATGGAATCAAGGTCTTTATTCTTAGTAAGGACATTGCTATATGTTATGGACTCTTTCCAATTGCAGCCAACTAGACTTGGAGACACTAGGTCCCCATATTTCACACGTACAAAAATACTAGTGTGACTTGTGATTGGCTGAGAGCCGATGATCTTCCGACCTCATATTTCTGTTTTCTTGCACCTGTTCTATGGACAGTAATGTTGCTTTCCACCCCCTTGAACCCTTTTCCTTAGCTCATTACTCGCAATTCAGATTTTCTGTGCCACTTGTAATGGTGTCCTCTTGAATACGACTTGTGGTTTCTTTAACTTAAATATGATCATCTTTTTTTATTGATAATAGCTTCATCTCTACCTCATTAAATAATGTTTGTAGTGTTTTTAAATTCTCTTGTACACTGAATATTCCTTATTTCCAAGATGACATCATATGTGTGCCTTCCCCTATCTTGTGTATTCAGTTCTCTAAATGGTCTATGCATATCCTGAACAATGTGGTTCAAAGTGGACACCCTTATCTTATTTGTATGTCTCTGTAGTGGCTCTCTGGAAATCCTTTATGTGTTCTTATTCTAGTCCTAACTTGTCCATATAACCTGTGGATGGTCAGTCCCCATTCCACCGTTACACCAAGCTCTACCAATCTTTGCTAGAGTTTCTGTTGTGGAACTCGGTTATGGAAGTCCACAACACAACACCATACATTTTCTTCCTTGTCTTCCTAAGATTTTTCAACCATGTGTCTCAATGTCAAGAAATGGTCAAAGGATGAATATTATGGCCTTAAACCTACTTATCCCTTTGATATTTGTAGCATTTTCTTCCACCCATTTTCTAAATTTTCATTTCATGTTACCTCCTATCAATGTTGCAAATATTGAGCTGATCATTAGTGTCTTGTAGTTTCTAGGGCTATTTTCTCTCTTCCTTAAGTATTGGGAGTATAAGGTTTGTTTCCCACCTCTTTGGAAGCCCTTCCAGAACCATTAGATTTAGTGCCTCTACTACATGTTTGTTGAGATGGTCTTTGCTCCACTTGAAGTTTTCTAGTTGTGGCCCTTCTATTTCTTTTGCTTTCCCTTGTGATAAGTGTTGGGTTCTCGCAATAACATCATGTATTGTGAAAATATCTCTTTCTGCTATAATTTTTGGGGGTTTATTCCTTGTTTCTATGTTTTCATATAAAGTTATCACATGTTGTAATTAATTTTCATCCAAGATGTCATTCTCTTGGCTCATTTTCCTTACTTAGTGCTCCTTCAAAGGGATTTATAGTTCTTTTTGGCCATTACTAATTGATGCAGACTTGCTGCAGTAAGGTTAAAGTACGATGCGGAATTGAGTTTTTAAACTCCTCATAAAATCCCTTTACTTTGCACAGAGTTCAATCCTTGGAAGTCTTCAACATACATACTTCCACGATCAACAACGGAGTTGTTATAACTTACACAAACCAAACAAATAACCCAAACCAATGCATAACCCAAACAACATGCGAACACGCGGGAGTTCTTTCTAGAAGGTCCTACACAGTCTCAACCAATCATGGTCAGTCACACTTTGCAATTCTTAAAAATTAACCTTAAGACTTAAAAGACCTATTTTCTGAGTGATGTGATGTTGCGCTATGTTAGCACGTGGCTTCCCGCACTTCGCATCGCAAAACTCTTTAACTTGCGATGTCCTCAACGTTAAACCGTAAATGTTGCGATTTGCGAAATCGCCTCCGAGTCGCTGTGATCTCAACCATTGATTTACTCTAGATCTGACGGACTACGCAATTTCTCCTTCGACCTAGTTCGCATCGCAAGTTAAGATCTTTAACTTGCGAAATCTTAACTTTGTCTCCTATTCTTTGCGATATGCGATAATCGTTCGCTTTCGATGAGCATTTGTCACCGTTGATTGGTTTCGTATCGATGTTCCTCGTCAAGTCTCCAAGTACGATTGGGTTTACTCTATGGTTAACACGATACTTAGTTTAATAAAGAATATGCAGAGTCTGTAGACCCACCGTGCCGGCAAATCTGATTAGTATTCTTGTTGTATGTCTCAAATACGATTTCAACTAGTTAATTTAAAAATAGGGAGCCCGATCAAAGCATAAAACACTTGGATTAATCTTGGAAATAAAAATACTGTTCTAAGACAGAGATTCCAATCAAACACAAAACACTTAGAAATAATTTGGAAATGGAAATATTCAGAGCCAAGCCCTCAGATGGCTGGTCTTTACATTTAATTCATCTTCTCTATTCTCTCCTTTCTCACTCTGGATGGAAGAACCCCACAATGGTAGATTTGGTTTGGTTTTATCCTTCCCCAAAATCCCCATATGGTTGAGAAACTGTCATTCAATTTCCAAAATAGTTTATTCAACTTATTCAACTAAATTCTTCACTAATCCTAAATTAGCCATTCTTTTATTCTACAATTTAGAATGGCTGACTTAGCCCAAATTAAACTTAAACAAAATACTTTTAAAAAAGAAGACAAAGTCTTCAAATTCTTAGGACTGCTAGCCCTCTTTCCAAGCCACAACATGTAACCAACTTTGTCACATTGTTGGCTCTACCTTAATGCTGCTGCATCAGGCTCCCGGGGTAAATTAAATTCATGGCTCTTGTCGATGAGCTCTTCAATAAAGTACCATGCACTTTGAATTTGGGCAGCATCCAACCAGGAACAATCCTTTAGAGGATGGTCCTCCCATTTGACTAAATACTTTAGATATTCTTTGTTTCATGTCTTCTTGGCAACATGTGTGTCCAAAATCTTTTCAATCTCCAAAGGCTATGCTAGAGGCATTTGTTTGATCCATGCTCTCTCTTCATCCTGGGTGTCTCGTGTTCGTCTCTCTGAACTTTATCCTTCATAAAAAACAGTTTATGGGTACAGATCTGCCACATTAAAGGTGGGCGAGATTCTCACACCTAGAGGTAACTGCAACTCATAAGAATTTGCAGAAAACTTCTGAAAAATTCTACAAGGCCCAATATTTTGCATCTTCAATTTGTTGTATTCGCCTTTAGGAAACCTCTCCTTGCACAAATGTGCCAGTACCAAGTTTGCTACTTCGAATTGTACCTCCCACCTTTTCAAATCTGCTCGTTGTTTATACTTTTGGTTGCTTTATTGTAGCTTCAACTTGACTTGTTCATGTAGATCGTTGATTGTTTTTGCAAAATCTTCGCCATCAACACTCCTGCGTTCTAACTGACCCAAATCTTGAAACTCAAATACTCCACATGGGTGAATTCCATATAGGATTTGGAAAGTACTTCTGCCCGTACTTCTGTTGGGCGAGTCATTGTAAGAAAACTCCACTTGTGCAAGCACACAATCCCACTGTCTAGAATTTTCACCAACCAGACTCCTCAACAGATTTTGTAGACTCATGTTCACAACTTCAGTTTTCCCATCTGACTGTGGATGGTAAGCAGAACTAAAATTTAAATTGGTCTCTAACTTATTCCACAATGTTCACCAAAAATGGTCTGTGAACTTTACATCCCTGTCTGAGATGATAGACTTCGGCAAGTCATGTAATCTGACTATCTACGCAAAGAATAAATGTGCTACATGTGTGGCATCACTTGCCTTTCTGCATGGAATGAAATATGACATTTTGGTGAAATGATCCACCACCACCATGGTGGAATCGAATCCCCTTTGTGTCTTTGGTAGACCCAAGACAAAGTCCAAGTTGACTGAGTCCCATGGTCTATTCGGAATTGGTAAGGGTGTATACAGCCCTGCATTCTGACACTGTCCCTTCAAATGTTGACACACTTTACATCTAATTACGAACCTCTGTACATCCCTTCGCATTCTTGGCCAATAGTAAAAGTGGCTCAGTTGATCCAAGGTCTTATCTATGCCAAAATGTCTGGCCAAACCTCCAATGTGTTTTTTGTGGATTAAGTTCTCTCGCATAGAACATTCTAGAATACACAATTGTCCTCCTTTGAATAGAAACCCCTCCTACATGTATATTCCAACCATGGACTACTATCCCTCAACAATGGGTTTTGGAAAGCTTCATAAGCTTCCTTAAAATCTGCATCCAATTCATACAAGTCTTTGAGATGCTCAAATCCCAGTACTTGCACTACACTTTCTTGAAAGATCAGACTCCTCCTGCTCAACACATCTGCCACTTTGTTGGCCTGACCGCTGATGTGTTTCAAAACAAATGTGAAACTCTATAAGTACTCCACCCACTTCGCGTGTTTATGATTTGGCTTGTGCTGATGCATAACATATTGAAACACATAACTGTCTGAAAACAAAACAAACTTATTAGCCAGCAAATAATGTCTCAAATGCTTCAACGCTTGGACGACTGCATATAATTATTTGTCATAAGACATATACTTCTGCCTGCTCTTATTTAAATTCTTGTTGAAGTATGCTATTGGCTTATCTTCTTGGCTGAGTACTGCAACAATGGATGTCCCACTGGCATCACAACGAACTTGGAAAAGTTTGTTGAAGTCTCGCAACTTTAGGATTGGTTTTTCCATAATATTTTTCTTCAAAAAATGAAAACTCTTTTTAGCAGATTTTGTCCAATGAAAAGGCTGATTTTCCTTCTTAATGCTCCTACATCACTAATGTTTCTTCCTGTTTCTTTTCTTGTATACACTTGTTTTTGTTTCTATTCCTTCATAGTTTTCTTTGATGGGTCCCTTCTGTAATTTTTCCTTGCCTCTTTTCATGTGTCATTGTACCGTGGATATAGTGGGAGATTATATGTTGTCCCAATAACCCTTCTTTTCCCTTTTGTTTTTCATTTCTCTAGACCATCCTCAATTATTTTCATTAGCACCATTCATTTTTCTTCTGGTATTTTGTTTTCCTAAAGAATTTTGAATGCGATGTGATTTTTTCTATCTTTATATGGAAATTTTCATAATTTTTTCTATCAATTTTTACCTTTTTATTTCCCTTTAGGTTTTCTATTATTTCTTATTGATACCTATTTTGGGACATGTGTTTCATCCCAACTTTATGTCACCTGAATTGGCTTGTCATTCAAGGACATATCCTCCTAGTATTTTCCTATCTCGAAGTGATCTATCTTCTGCAAGCTACTTATTGTGCATAAAATGTCATCCTCTACACTCTAGCTATTATGTGTGAAGTATCTGCCCCCCTCGAATCCTTCCACCTGTCTAGCCCATTGTTGATAAATAAGTTTTGTGTGCCTCAAATGTTAATTAGTTTCTCTCCAATCTCAGTAACTTATTTACCTCCATCTACCAATCTTCTTTTCGATGTTTCTTCATCTTCTTTAATCCATAAGCGATGTTTGTTTTCTATATATAAATTTATATTTAGGTTTCTTGTTTTTCCATTGAGATCCATGTTCCCTTTATTCTTTCACTCTATTGTATCTCAAGAAACAATCCCTTAGCTGTGGTAAGGAATCAGTGCTTAAGACATTTTATAAATGTATGTCACAATTACGATATCAAATGGCCTCTATTTAAAACCTTTGGAATTTAATTACTTAATACCCTCAATAATCTGATATAATGAAAGCCTTCACAATGCTATAAACTGTTGATACTTGAATGAAATGAAAAGAAGAACTCTAAGAGAAACTCAAAATTATATACTGAGAAACATGATCTATCACTTTTAAGTTTTAGAGGAAATCATGGAGAGAGAGGAAAATCGAAATAATATGATGAAAACACAGAATCTATTACTTTAAAGTTTCATCAGGAGTTTGTAAAAAGAGAAGAGATGAAGTGAAGGAGCATAAATTAAGGTGATTTAACTATTACTCACAGATGTAATTAAGAGACCAACTGCTACATTACTTCACTTCATTCAAAGAGGAAGAAACACAAAGTGAAAATGGAAAGACATATCAACATCAATAGGTGCAGGAAACTTGATCTTCTTTCATTAATTTCTCAGAAAATTCAATACCAAATTAATAGTCATCCAAAGGTCCAAAACTTAGGTTCCCTTTTCTTTATTTTTATCTACTTAAATACATCAAAGTAGTTCATAACTTTTGAACTTCTTGAAACTATTCGACTACCTAAACTGTTAAGATTACTTATGAAATCATATAGAGAAAACAAATAAAAACTGGAAATATTGTTCATTTTGCTGAATCTGATGTTGCTGGCGCGTCCTCACGAAGTGCCAAGGTGTCCTTTTTGGTTATGATGCAACAGCTACACAGTTCTGTAACAACTCCTTAGTGCACGACTTAACCCCGTTGTTGTGCTTCCCACAGTGCCACTACACATTCTTATGCCCGAATCTGCCTATGCCTCTTTTTTCATTGGCCACCCCTTCACATTACCTTATCACATACATGGTTGCAACTTTATACAAACCCCGCAGACCTATGGTTTATAGGCCCACACAAGACCTGACCAATCAGAAGCAATCGCACTTAGCAACTTATTCAATATCGCACGTTGACAACTATAAAAAATATCTTAAATGGTAAACAATAATAATGCCAATGTGCAAAACCGCTCTATTTGCGATTTAACCTCCACCATTGATCTGCACCCCAATCCAATAGTCCCACTATACTGTCTCACACTGCCATCTCCCGTTTGTCACATCACAACCAAAATACTTTACCTTGTGAAGTGTTAATGCTAAACTCTAAACCTGTCGATGTGTGTTATGTGCTGAATCATTATGCCAACGTGTGGCTCCTCCCTTTATTGCAATGCAAGTTTGGCTTCTTACCGCATCGCAAGTTATTTTGTTTAACTTGTGAAGTCCTTAACGCATATAATAAATAATCGCCGATTTGAAATTGCGCTATGCCGACATGTGTCCACTTTGCAACTTTTCAAAGTTAACTTTGCAATGAAACTTGGTCTGTCCATCTCTCACTTTAATTCTGCAATTTAATCCTCACCGTCAAATCAGCTCCTTTGGGAATCTTCTAAAGGTTTTCTACCTTAATTTATTTATCTGTTTCTTCAGTTGTCACCACTCTACATCTCCATCTTCTCCACGCTACTCCCTGTGATATTTCATTCAACGAACTCGCGCAACTCCATCTTTCTCCATGGTGTTAAAACCCTCCTGAGCTTTATTCTAGTTATTCAATCCTTCAACCTACCTTCACATCTCATCAAAAAATGTTAATGTACCAATATATAAATCAAAATTATTTTTCGACATACAAAATTTTACATATTCTAACATATATGCTTTTTTGGTGTTGCGAAAAATATTTCAAAGGTAAATGCAAATGAGCCACAACATCTGGCTCCACCTGGGGATAGTGCTTTTTTCCACAAAAGCACTAAAAACCGCATATTAGTGCCTTATCCATTGGGCATGGAGTCAAATATTTCTTGGTGACATATGAAAAATTAGCAATCCGGTATTTACAATGGTGGAATGTTGAATTTTAATGCTGGAAATAATGCTTTAGATACTTCCCGTTCACAGGCAGCTGTACTGACTCTCCATCTATATCTTCTAGAATGAATGTGTTATTTGACCTTGCCTCAGATATTCTCTATGGAATATACCAGAGAGGGTCAAATTTACCATGCTTCCTCTTTTCTTCTCGTCTGGTGTCCCATATTAGTACCAAATCTCTTGCTTGAAAGAGAATTTCTTTTGCTTTTTTGTCAAATATAGACTTCATATTTTCCTAATAATTAATCAAGTTATCCTTGAATTTGTTTTATTTTTCACTTGATTCAATTATATTGTTCAATCTTCTTGCCAGAGAATTAGGTTCTCCTTGAGATTCTTGAAGGAAAGAAATCACTAGTTTGGCCAACTGAGTAGGAAATAATGCTTGAGTCTCATAAACCAGTTCATAGGGAGACTTCCTAGTAGATCTCCTAGGGGTGACTCGAAATTCCCAGAGGGCAAACTTCAAATTCATATCCTAATCCTTCTAATTCTTAGTGATTGTCTTCTTCAAGATACTGACCAATGTCTTATTTGAGGACTCTGTCCATCTGTTCCCTTGGGGATGATATGTTGTGGAATGTGATAAAGCTACATTATATGTTTGATAGAAATTAATGAAATGAGCAGAGTTGAATACCTGAGCATTATCAGTCACAATTTTGACTGGACATCTGAATCTGCTGAAAATATATTCCTTCAAAAACTTCATCACTACTTGGGCATTTGCCTTCTTAGTGGGTATTACTTCAACCCATTTTTTAAAGTAATCAGTGGCAGTCAAAATCCACTTGAACTGTCCACTTGATGGTGGATTGATCTCTCCAATAAAATCCAATCCCCATTGCCTAAAAGGTTCTTCAGTAAATACTGGGATGAGAGGTAACAGAGTAAGTTTTCTCTTTTCAGCAAACAACTAACACTTTTGACAACCTCTGACTAGTCTATAAACATTTACAAATAGGGTTGGCCGATATAAGCCTGACTTGATACTTTTATGAGCAGTGACCTTCCAACTATAATTTCCTCCACACAGACTTTCATGATATTGTTTGGTGACTTTAATATATTCTCCTTCAGTCAAACATAATAGAAAAATACCAGCAGAATATTTCCAGTATAGCTTTTCTTCTATGATAGCATATGGTTGAGACTTGAGCTTGAGAGCTCTGTATTTTGTTATATTTAGTGAATTTTCACAAGAAAAGAAACACGGGTAATGCACAATATCTTTATACCAATCATAACAAAATAAATTGTATTGAATACCTATTTTGGACTTGTTTTGACCTTCTTCATTCACAACTCCATCCACTGGTGCCAATAGATTGATTCCCAAGGCTTGAAAATTTGTTTTTGTAAACAACTTCGCTAATCCTTGTCCCTTGACCATCTTGGTGGGTTTGATTTCCAAATCATACTCTTGGATTTTTTCTATCCACTCCCCCCTTTTTCCTTAAACAACGCTTTGGACCAACTCGTATTTCATAGCAGAATTAGGAACATAAGCAGTTATTTGGGACTGTAACACATAAGTCTTGAAGGTTTTCAATGCTTTGACCAAAGCATATACTTGTTTCTCCATAATATTGTATTTGAGCTCAGCATATCTGAGAAATTTACTGAAAAATGCAACTGGTTGCTCCTGACTATCTTCATTTTTCTGCAACAACACAGCAAAAATAATAGTGCGGGATGAAAATGAGAATACCTAAAAGGCCTTTTGATAGTTAGGACTAATCAAAGCTGGAGCTTCCTGCAGTGCTTCCTTTATTCTAGAAAATGATTCTCTTTCTCCCTTGTCCCATTTCACTTCTGCATTTTTCTTCAACATATATGTTATACTTCTCACAATATCATCATAATTGGGCACAAATCTCCTTAGAAATTTTATTTTTCCCAAGAATCTCTGGATATCTTTCTTTCTTATAGGTAAAGGAATAGTCTTAATGGCTTCCACCCTTGTTGGGTCAATATTTACTCCTTGTTTAGAAACTATGTGACCCAATAATTTACCTTCTTCTAAGGCAAAAAAATATTTCTTGGAAATTAATGATAGACCAAACTTTTTTCACTTTTGAAAAGTTTTTTGCAAATGCTCCAAATGTTCATCATCTGACCGTGAGAAAACAAATGCATCATCCAGATATATAACTACAAACCTGTCACCAATGAAGGCTATGTCCATGGCCCTCTAAAATGTTGCACCTGCATTCATAAGGCCAAATGGCATCCTTGCGTACATGAAGGTGCCCCAGGGCATAGTGAAAGAAATCTTCTTCTGATCTTCTTTTTCTACAGCTACCTGATTATACCCAGAAAATCCATCAACCATAGACAACCTATGAGCTCCTGTCACCTTCAGTAAGACATAATCCATTTTCGAAAAAGCATAATTATCTTTTAGAGATGCTCAGTTCAAGTTCCTGAAGTCTACACACAGTCTTATCTGTCCATTCTTCTTTCTTACAAGGACTAGATTAGAAACCCAGTCTGAATATTTGAGAGGGACTATAATTTTCACATGCAAAAATTTCTTCACTTTTTTTTCAATTGGAGCTAACGACAATGGATTGATCTGTCTGAGCTTCTGTCTATGTGGTTTGAGTCCTTCCTTCAATGGAATCTTATGCTGAATTATGCTTTTGTCATATGTTTTCCGATCTTCATATGACTAGGAAAACACATCCATATATTTCTTAAAAAGATCAATGTATCTTTATTTGTAGTTTTTGGGAAGGTTCCTGCTGAGTTCCAAAATTACAATCTTCCATCTCTTCTTCTTGATGTGTTTTCTTTGAATCAACACCAACATCATTAGAATTGAATAATCTTTCAAGGGGAACCAACCCTTTGGGGAGCACATTATCTTTCAATTGGATAATCTTCTATTCACCTATTGACTGCTTAAGGTTTCTTATTTATTCTTTCTACTCTATTTGTTCTTCCTGTTGGTCTATCTCAGCATCTTCAAAGTTTCCAATCATGTTCAGGAACTGATTTATCTGATATCATCATCAAACACCTGCCAATGTTTCACATTGTCAAGGATAGAAGGTCTATGTCTAATTTCAATTGCATACCTTAACCTTATATTTATTGAAGGTTTGAAGGTGCTCGCTGCAACTCCTAAATAATTGGTCAATATATTCTCCTCCCTCAGAATATACTGAAGATTGAAGGCTTCAAAATATTTTTCTATCAGATCCCAAACTTCATTCCTATATAATCTAAATCTCGGATGCTTGGTTTGACAATGATTTTTAATCTGCCTTATTATCAATTCAGAGTCACCAAAAATTAAAATACATTGAACTCCCATCTATTTAGCAACTTGAAGGCTTTATATTAAGGCCTCATACTCAATCACATTGTTTGTTGAATCAAATTCTAGTTTAAAAGAGAAAGGCATGAGGTTACCTTCTGGTGATATCAGCAAGAAACCAGCACCCGCGCCCTCCTTGGAGTAGGCACCATCAAAGTAGCACTTCCAAATATTCCTTAAGTGAAGTCATTATTTAAAACTGCTAAAGAGAGATTCTTCCCCGTGTCTTCAGCAAATTATGCATTTTCATGCATCATGAAATAAGAAATATCTTCCGTTTCTTCACTATAAATGGGGGAATTTCCTGCATATTTCTTGGAGGTAGTCTTCACAAACCTTATTTCCCTGTACAATCTCCTTTCTTCCCCATTAAAAACTGAAATGATAGCATAAGTGAAATCTAATTTTAGTGCACCTCCCAAATTTTCTCCCCAAGATCTTGACAGGAGCATTCCAAACCTGGCTGGGATGTCAACAAACACTACATCCATGACTATACTCTTTGCTGGGATTTGTGCCAATGAAACTGCTACATCTTTTATTAACCCAACACATTTCACCCTTTTGGAATCAAATGAATACATATCCCTATAAGGTTTGGTAATATTTGGGTTAAGTTCCTTCATAACAAACAATGGAATGAGATTATGGGACACTCCTGAGTCTAGCATGCAATTATGTAGAGTAAAATCATGAAGAAATAAAGAAATATAGAAGGGTGGAACAGAAGGATCTACTTCTTCTACATGAGGACCAAAGGTGACCACTAGCTTTCTTCTTTTAAGTTCACCGTGTCACTTATATCTTCCACTTGTGTGAGATTAATAAATTCTAAAATTTCTCTCTTGTAAGCTAGTATTTTAGCTAATTCTAGAAGAGGTACCTAGATTTTAACCTTCTCCAAATCTTTTGCCAAACTGAAAGCATGAGTTTTCTTAACATTCTTTTCAAGTTCTTCTTCACTCTTTCTAGAATTTGTCACTTTTTCGGGCACAAGAACAAATCTCTCCAAAATACTAGTGTCAACTCATTTTTTCTGGGAAGATTTGGCTTGCAACACATTTGTTCTATTAAGTGAATTTATAGGCTGTTTCCCCTTACTGACCGGTTTCATAGGGTCCCTTTGTTGTGGAGTCTCCAATGGAGGAGGAATGGTACCTTTTTGTTCACCTTCATTATCCTGCACTCTAGATCTCGTTCTAGACCTTAAACATATTTTTTATGTAACTCAACATGCATGAAATCTGTGAATTGTCTATAGTATTCATCCATTTCATATTTATCAAAAGATGCTTCAAATTCAACATATTCTCCCTCACAATCTTCCTCTTCATCCTCTTCTATTTCATACATAGCAGATACCTGATCCTCAGCCTCCCTTTGGTCATCTTCTGTCGTCTCTGCTTGTGTTGCTTCTATATACAATTGTGCTTGAATCTGGTCTTGATCTCTTCTTTCCCTCTGCAAAATTGGCGGGGAACTTCTGAATTGAGGGTTAAACCCCCCTCGGTTTTGTTGTACTTGTCTTTGTGAGTTTTTTTTTTCCAATTCCATCTTGACTAGCTTATTAGTTAGATGCTTCGTCACCTTTTTTATATCTTCAATTCTTAGATCTTGTGATGATTCTTCTTTTTCTTTCCCCCTCTCTTGGACCAACTGTTTCCCTTACGCTTTTCCAGTTGAAGTCACATTAGCTTCAATCTCTAGAGCATCTGTCTATATCTTCTCAAGAGTAGGGACTCTTCTCTCTCTCAATGTAAAGCTAAAATCCACTTCAAAAGCCCCAGCAAAAACTACCTTGCCTCCTACAGGGGGGGAGGGGGGCTTCATCTCTATGGGTAAACTATTGTACAATTTTTTGAGTCATTTTACAAACTCAAAAATGCTTTCATTAGGCCTTCTTTTAATCGCATTAAAATCTGTCAATGAGTAACAATGATCTCTATTTTCTCCCCATCTCTGAGTGAACTGAATTTATAACTCTTCCCAGTTATTTATTGAACCATTTGGTAAACCTTTTCACCATTTTCTAGCCTCTCCATCTAGAGACTGCACAAAAAGTCTCATCACAACATCAAGATGTTCTACATTTAAATTCTTAGCAAAAGTGAAAAACAAGGGTAAATGTTGTTCTACAGTTACTTCATCTTCTCCAGTGAAACGAGGAAGTAATTTTAGGTATTCTTGAGGCATGGTATTCATTGGTTGCGCAAGATTTAGTGGAGCATATCTCTTCAACAAAAAGTTTTGTACTGTCATATTTACATCTTGTTTAATTGTTCCTTGGGTAGTTGAGGTTGATGAACCTACTGTGAAAGTGAATGAGGGTGAAGGAAAGACTGATATGGGAGTGGGTTGATGAACAATGGTGAAGAACCATCAAATATATTTGGTTGAGCTTGAGTGCAGGTAAAAGAAACAGACTCGAAAGAATGTTCTTCTAACTTATGTTATTGAAAATGAATGGGTGTGGAAGGAGAATATTGTTCCAAGAAAGAGAGTTCCTCGGAAAGATATTCAAACAAAGGGTTATGAGAACTAATGTCAGGAGTAGACAATGTAGGATTAGGTATTGAAGGAATTTCAGGTTTTTGAGCCTTTTTAGAAACCAATCTTTCTAGGTCTGGAAAAGAAGGGACTATCTTCTGTGAGGTATCTAACCTCGTGTGAGACCTTTTGGAAGCCAGAATTTTGAAAATAACAAACACAGCCCAAAATTTACTCTTCACTGAAAAACTAGTGTAAATAATGTAAAAAACCCAGGGAAAAATAACTTCATTTCTTCGTCCCCAGCAACGGCACCAGAAAATGTTGTATCTCAAGAAACAAACCCTTAACTATGGTAAGGAATCAATGCTTAAGACATTTTATAAACGTATGTCACAATTACGATATCAAATGGCCTTTGTTTAACACTTTTGGAATTTAATTACTTAATACCCTCAATAATCTGATATAATGAAATCCTTCAAAATGCCATACACTGTTACTTGAATGAAATGAAGAGAAGAACTATAAGAGAAACTCAAAATGATATGTTGAGATACAGAATCTATCAATTTTAAGTTTTATGGGAAATCATGGAGAGAGAGGAAACTCAAAATAATATGTTGGAAACACATAGTCTATTACTTTAAAGTTTCATCAGGAGTTTGTGAAAAGAGAAGAGATGAAGTGAAGGAGTGCAAATTAAGGTGATTTAACTCTTACTCACAGATGTAATTAAGATACCTGCTTCTACATGATTTCACTTCATTCAAAAAGGAATAAACACAAAGAGAAACTAGAAAAACATATCAACATCAACAGGTGCAGTAAACTTGATCTTCTTTCATTAGTTTCTTAGAAAATTCAATACCAAGTTAACAGTCATCCAGAGGTCCAAAACTCAGAACCCATTTTCTTTATTTATATATACTTAAATACACCAAATTATTTCATAACTACTAAACTTATTGAAACTATTCGACTACCTAAACTGTTAATATTACTCATGAAATCATACAAAGAAAAAAAAATAAAAACCTGAAAATATTATTCATTTTGTTGAATCTGATGTTGCTGATGCATCCTAACGAAGTGCCTAGGTGTCCTTTCTGGTTATGATGTAGCAACTGCATAGTTCTGTAATGACGACTCAGTGCCCGACTTGACCCCGCTGTAGTGCTTCCTGGTGAGCCCTAGTATTGCACCAAGGGTATTGCAACTCCCAAGGGCTGCCCTACTTTACTTTATCAACCAGGGGTTTGTAAAAAAATTGAGGTGGCAGTTCTATATACACAGCAGATGCATTCTGTTCATGTCATCCTACTTTTCTTTACAAAAGGATGCTATTTATATTATGAGAACAACTGGAAAGTAAATTACTGGAAGGAAATGATAGAAAGGAAATTAAACTAAAGTGTTGAAAATAAATGACAAGAATGAACTAATTTAATTGGAAAAAAGGGAAATGAAAGAAACTAAGCTAACTTGCTAAAAATAAATGACATAAAGGAAACTAATTCTAAACCACACTTTACTTGGAAAAATGGCTAAATGCATTCTACTTATCCTACGATCTATCTACCATGCTCTTATCCATGCAACTAGGCTATCCATGACTTAATTCTAACTAAAAATATTTAATTTTCTGTTTGGAGGAAGGAAAAGGGCTAAAATAGGCTAATGGGAGGTTCAACACATGAAATGAGGTTTGGAGGCAAAATGAGGGGGGTTAAAACCTTAGAAAACTTGATTATAACATGAGAAATGACTTTGGGGTGGAGATAATTGAAAAAGGGTTAGAAGAGGAAAGAGGGGGGTTTAAAACCTTATTAGAACTTTAATATAGTGCAAAAAGGCTTTGGAGCAGAAAGAACTCAAGAGTGACATGGTGAAATGCAATGGGGGCAAAATTTGCGATGTGCGATGTCGCAATCACAACTTCGCTAGTTTAAATGGATAGCGGTAAGGGCTTAACGGAATGAACTAATATGTGCGATGTGCGATTTGCACTGTGGTAAAGGGTGTGGGCCAAAATTTTCGATGTGGGAAGAATGGTGGGATGCGATTTGCGATACCGCAATTGCGAGAATGAGAGGTAAATGTTAAGGGTAAGATCTAAAGGATGCGAAGTGCGATTGACGTGGCGGTGGGATTGACAGCGGGGCGAGATCACATTATCGCAATCGGCCAGAACAATGGTAAGTGTTTAAGGGTGAAAGGTAAATGGTGCAAAGTTCGATTTTTTATTTCGCAAGATTGCAATCGCAAAGAGCGAGCGGTGAGCGTCGAAGGTAAAAGGTAAATGTTGTGATCTGTGCAGTGCGACGTACGACAGTGAGAATTTTGAGGAGGAAGGAAAAGGTCAGGTTTCAATGGTTTTTCAAGTGTTTAGAATTAAAACGAGTTTTGCAACGATGATCAATGGGACAAAGGAATAAGGTGGGCAATCGACAAAGGCGAGCGGTAAGCATGTAAGACAAAAGGTCAGAGATGCGAAGTGAAAGTGTGATGTATGGTGGCGGGGGTCTCAAGGAGAAAAGGCAAAGGTCTAGCTTTTGGTGGTTTGGAATGGTTTTCCATGTTTTTTGCATAAAAATAATAAAGTGACAGTGAACGAAGAAAAAAGAGAAATAAGGATTTGAAGGGCTAAGTGCGTTAGGCAAAGAAAAAGGTAAGTGCAACGGCTAAAGTGAGAAGTAAAGGAGGGAAATAGAAGCGTAAGAGAAGTGCTCAAAAGTGAATCACACCTGCAGATTTATGCGCGGGAAACAAATAGAAATGTGGGGTGAAATAGTGAAGGAAAGGCTCGGACTTGGTAAATACAAATTCTTCCCCAAACTCGAACAGAAAGGAATTTTGGCCTGTGGGGAGGTCTGCCCGACTCAAACTCTATTAGCAGAGATGAGAGGGGGAGACTTGACCACAGTTTTGGAGTTTTTCCTCTATTTCACTATGCATAATAAATTGAAACTATGGCAACACAAAAGCTAAATAGCAATGAAGCTTATTAGAAGCAGATCTAACTTAAATGACAGAAGAAAAACTAGCTATATGACAGAAAGGACAAGATAGTAACAACAGAGAAGCTGAGGCACATGGGTTGGGCCCTAACCCACGAGCCCAGCTCTCTAGAATTAAATCGGTGAAATAGAGTTTCTCTACTCATTTCATTCTAAAAATTAAATCTTATTACATCCCAAAGGTCTTAAATAAGAAAAGCTTAATAGCTTGCAGCAAAATTTCTGAATGGAATCAAATCACTAACTAACTAATTAAATCCTTTCTAGCTCTAGCTCTGCTCTATTTATTCTACAGGGAAGCTACCAAAATATCCCTTGAAAAATGGTGATTAAGTTCACTTTGACTCCAAGTAAATATAGATTGAGTGCCCTTCATCTTCAATTGCTTGGATGCCTTTTGGAATTAGATTTGTTGGAGACTCCAAGTGAAGTATGGCTTGAGTGAAATTTTTCTTGAGTTTCTTGGCTACCTCTGGAACTTGAATTGTTGGAGAGGGATCTCATGAGGATCCTTTGGTTGTCTTTGAGAGTTAAGGAGGGTGTACAATCCCCTTGAATCTCTCCAATATTTCTCCCTATTTTCCTGATGTTGTGCTAATTTATTCTCCAACCCTGATCTTCTAGTGGTAGGGAGCAAGTCCCTAAATCATGTCCTTCTCCAGATCTGTATAATTTTCCAAATATTTTCAAAATATTCTACAAAATAACCAATATTAGGTAAAAATATGCAATTACCTTTAATCCTTCTTAAGTACATATTACAACATAAAAAAACATTAATAAGTGCATAAGGAGAGATTTAATATATCATTTTATGTGCATAAGGAAGGTAGATAGGCCTAAGAAAGGTTAGATGGGCCTTATTTTATGTCTAATTTAGAGGCCCATCATCACCCCCCTACTGAAATTGTTTCTCATCCTCTAAGCAACCTATTCATCCTCCCTGCCTTATGGTTCTTCATGCATGCTAGCTTATCTTATTTTCTATTTATTTGCCCATGCGCTTCTCCTCCTGCCGATCTTCCTGCTATTATTCTTGAATTTATTTTCTTAGGTGCTTCACGGAGGTCCTCATATGCCTTAAGAAATTATGTTTTGCATTCCAAGGGGTGGTTGATCTACCTTTTATTTGATTTTTTTTCTTTTTATTTATTTTTTCCCTTTTTTATTGCATGCAAAGTAAACTCACAGTTATTTTTTCTATGAACTAGGTTCACCCTTGGTTACCCCTTGGAATTCCTTGTCTTCTATTACAATGAACTGCTTACTACCCACTTTCTCAAGTCCTTTTATTTTTTCTTGTTCCTTCTCTTGGTGGAAAAAGTGAGACTAGTTTCTAGATAATGCTGAGGTTGCTCTGCTATTGATTTTGGCTATATAAAAAAACTTTCATTCTCACACTTTTTAATGTTTTATTAAGCTAAAATAGATTTGAAGAAAGGGTTAGATGATTGCATACCTAATCCTTACTGCTATTTTGTTTTTTCATGTCATATTGAAGTTGTTGATATGGATGTTGAAGTTGTTCTAAAGCTACATATGATAATCTGCTTGAGGTCCTTTTGGAGCTTCTGAGCATAGGAGGAGGAAGTCCAAGTTTGATTACCTTTGACTAAAGTGTTGACAAAATTCTCTTTTTGTGCCAAATTTTTTTTTTATGTTTTAAAATGTTGGAGAGCACCTGCATTCATTAGAGAGAGATACATTTTTCTCTCTCTCTTTTTCTTTTTGAAGGCCTATGAGGTGCCTTAATGAGGTTTTCAACTAGAAGGTTTTCCTAGGCGCCTCAAAGGAGGTTTTCACCCATGATATTTTATTTTTTCTCTTTTTCTTTAACCCAATGACCACCTCATTGAGGATTTCAATCAGTGAGCCAATCTCAGATGCCTCAAAAGAAGTTTTCACCTGATATTTTATTATTTTTCCTTTTTTTCTCATTTTTTTTCTTTTTTCTATTTCCTACTCTACTTGAAAAAAAGAAAAACCTTTTTCAAGTATATGAATACTTCCAATGGAGCCATGTTCACATCAATATGATAGATAAAATCAGGTGCACACTTGGAATACATGTTCTAACATGTACATGAATATAAGAGATGAATTGCTTTGAATGGGATTGTATCAAGTATTGTTGGAGAAGAGTGTGTTGTTGCAACTTAATAATTGTTTGGAACCATATGTCAATATAGTTTTGATGCCCCTGGTTCACTTGCTGAGTTGGATCACCTTGGATGTCCTCTTCTATTATGGCACTCAAATCTTCCTCCTTCTGTTGATTGTTCTCTTGAACACATGGAGGAAATGTCTGTAAACATGAGGGAACTCTTGCAACATATGATTTTGATATCTGCTCTTCATCAAGCGTAGCACTTGATTCTTTGATCTCCTCATTCAAATATCTTTCTTCTTGAGGTTATCCTGCAATGACATCAAGAAGGTCTCTTCTTTGCAATACCCTTCTTGAACTAAGATTTAGTCCATTTAGATCAAGAGGATATGTTGGGTAGTGTTGTACCTCATCATTGTAAGTGGGCTGAGATACTTCATGGTGTGGGTTTGGAAATGGTGGTATAGGTAGTTGAGTGGGGGTGGATATATGAGATGGATTTGGTTGAGGTCATGGTTGTGGTGGAGGTGGATGGTAGGGATAGCATGGAGTTGGGTATGGAGGATATGGAGGGAAATACTGAGGATATTGTGGATTTTCCCAATAAGGACCTTGCCAACCGTGTTGCCAAGATTGGTTTTGGGGTTGAGATGGCCAAGGTTGCCAAGGAGGGAGTGTGTCCCAATTAGTTTGAGATGGCTGTGAATAAGCTTGAAATTGTGAAGTGGGTCCTTGCATCATATCAAGTTGATTAGGATGCCAGTGTATCCTTGAAGCTACATAACATAGCTTCTTTGGTGATTTCCTTGCTCCATCGTCCTCCTGATAAACTTATTTAAACCTGGGGAATGATGAAAAACAATTAGTAGCATATGATTCTGCATGGATAAAAAAAATTGGCATATTCTTTTTGCTCATTTTTCATTCTTAACATTTCTACTTGTTCACTTAGATTGCTAAGAATTTATGTTTTAAAGTAATCAAGAAATTTTCCAAGTTCATCTTGCCTTACCAATGTTGATGCTAGCTTACTTACTCTTTCCCTTCCTCTTGATATGCACTTGCATGTTTCAAAAATTTCTTCAAATGACAATTGATATACATCTCCTTTTCTCATGAGATTAAGGATATCAATCCACTCATCCCTAATTGTTCTAAGTAAGAGGGTTTTTAGTGTTTCAAATCCTAGATGATGCAATTTTTCCCTTTTAACATTATACATGAACCTCTCTATTATATCCTCAAGGCTCTCATCTTCTTTTTGGTTCATTCTAAAAATTTATTGTCTGATATCAGTGTCTTTATATTTTTATAGAAATATCTTTTGCATATCATCCCATGATCTTATTGAATTAGTACCTAGACTCATGAACGATTTAGGAGCTCTATCCTTCAATGTTGTAGGAAACAATCGCAGTTTTTGAGTGTGTGATAAGTAGCCATAAGACTTAAAAAGTATCTAAAATTCAAAGAGAAATGTTTTTGGATCCTCTATCCTCATACCATGGAAGTTGGGAAGGAAAGATGGAGGGATGATTTTCATAGGTACACTGATGTCCATATCTTGAATGCGAAACCCAAGAAGATCTTCTTCATTTTCATCATATCCATCCATCTCTTCTTCCTTAAAAAGTGTATGGTTATGTGTTCTTATTGCCCCACGTGGTCAAGTGGGGTGGTTGGTATTGGAGAAAAAAATTTCTGAGTATCCCTACACCTATGAGGCATGAAAATCAGATATTTTTTGTATTTTTCAATATTTCAGAGACAACATGAAAAGGAAAGCAGAAAATAATTCTAGAATAGAATCAAAGCATCTACTATACACCTCCTCGGCAATGACGCCAAAATGTGGTGAGCCATGCTATTGCACCAAGGGTGCTGCAACTCCCAGGGGCTTCCCTACTTTACTTTATCAACCCAGGGTTCATACAAAATTTGAGGTGACAGTGCTATATACACAGTAGATGCATTATATTCATTTAATCCTCTTCTTCTTTACGAAAGGGTGCTATTTTAATTATGAGAAAAACTGGAAGGTAAATTATTGGAAGGAAATGACAGTAAGGAAATTAAACTAAAGTGTTGAAAAGAAATGACAAGAATAAACTAATTTAGTTCTCAAAAAGGGAAATGACTGAAAAGAAACTGAGCTAACTTGTTGAAAATAAATGGAAGAAAGGAAACTAATTCTAGACCACACTTAAGTTGGCCAAATGGCTAAATTCATTCTATTTATCCTATGATCTATCTACCATACTCTTATCCGTGCAACTAGGCTATCCATGACTTAATTATAACTAAAAAGAGTTAATTTGCAGTTTGGAGGAAGAAAAAGGGCTAAAAGATAATAATGGGAGGTTCAACACATGAAACGAGGTTTGGAGGTGGAATGAGGGGGGTTTAAACCTTATAAATCTTGATTATAACGTGAAAAATGACTTTGGAGCGGAGATAATTGAAAAAGGCCTAGAAGAGGAAAGAGGGGGGTTTAAAACTTTATTATAACTTTATTATAGTGCAAAAAGGCTTTGGAGCGGAAAGAACTCAAGAGCCACATGGCTGAATGTGATGGGGGTAAAATTTGCTATGTGTGATGTCGCAATTGCAACTTTGCAAGTTTAAATGGATAGTGGTAAGGGCTTAATGGAATGAACTAAGATGTTTGATGTGTGATTTGTGCTATGGTCAAGGGTGTGTGCTACAATTTGCGATGTGGGAAGAACTGCGGGATGCGATTTGCGACACCACAATCACAAGAACGAGCAATAAGCATTAAGCGTAAGTTCTAAAGGATGCGAAGTGCAATTGACATGGTGGTGGGACTGATAGCGAGGTGAGATCATACTATCGCAATTGGCTAGAACAACGGTAAGTATTGAAGGGTGAAAGGTAAATGTTGCGAAGTGTGATTTTCAATTTCGTAAGATCGCAATCACAAAGAGCGAACGGTGAGCATTGAAGGTAAAAGGTAAATTTTTCGATCTCTGCAGTGCGATGTACAATGGCAAGAATTTCGAGGAGGAAGGCAGAGGTCAGGTTTCAATGGTTTTTCAAGTGTTTAGCGTTAAAACGATTTTGGCGATGGTAATTAATGGAACAAAGGAATAAGGAGGGCAATTGACAAAGGAGAGTAGTAAGTCTGTAACACAAAAGGTAAGAGTTGCGAAGTGCATCTATGATGTATCGTGGTGAGAGTCTCGAGGAGAAATAGCGAAGGTCCAGTTTTTGGTGGTTTGGAATGGTTTTCCACGTGTTTTGGATAAAAATAATAAGGCGGTCGTGAATGAAGAAAATAGAGAAATAAGGCTTTGAAGGGCTAAGTGTGTTAGGAAAAGAAAAAGGTAAGTGCAATGGTTAAAGTGAGAAGTAAAGGAGGGAAATGGAAGCATAAGAGCAGTGCTCAGAAGTGAAGCACACCTGCATATTTATGCACGGGAAACAAACATAAATGAGGGGTGAAATAGGGAATGAAAGGTTGGGACTTGGTAAATACAAATTCTTCCCCAAACTTGAACATAAAGAAATTTTGGCCGATGGGGAGGTCTTCTAGACTCGAACTCTATTGATAGAGATGAGAGGGGGGAGACTTAACCACGGTTTTCGATTTTTTCCTCTATTTCACTATGCATAAGAAATTGAAACTACAACAGCACAAAAACTAAATAGAAATGAAACTTATTAGAAGAAGATATAACTTAAATGGTAGAAGAAAAACTAGCTAAATGACAGAAAGGACAAGATAGTAATAGCATAGACGCTGAGGCACATGGGTTGGGCCCTAACCCACAAGCCCAACTCTCTAGAATTAAATCAGTGAAATGGATTATGTCTACTCATTTCATTCCAAAAATAAAATCTTATTACATCCCTAAGGTCTTAAACAACAAAAGCCTAATAGCTTGCAGAAAAAGTTCTAAATGGAATCAAATCACTGACTAACTAACAAACTCCTTTCTAGCTCTAGCTATGTGCTATTTATTCTACAGGGCAGCTACCAAAAGCTCCCTTGAAAAATGGTGATTGAGTCCACTTTGACTCCAAGTAAACATAGATTGAGTGCCCTTCGTCTTGAGTTGCTTGGCTGCCTCTTGGAATTCGATTTGCTGGAGATTCCAAGTGAAGTATGGCTTGAGTGCACTTGGTCTTGAGTTGCTTGGTTGCCTCTAGAATTCGAATTGCTAGAAGGGGATCTCATGAGGATCCTTTGGTTGCCTTTGAGAGTTAAGGAGGGTGGAAAATCCCCTTGAATCTCTCCAATATTTCTCCCTAATTTCCTGATGTTGTGCTCATTTATTCTCCAATCCTAATCTTCCAGTGGCAAGGATAAAGTCCCTAAATCATCTCCTTCTCTGAATCTATAGAATCTACCAAATATTCTCACAATATTATACAAAAATAACCAATATTAGGAAAAAATATGCAACTAACTTTAATCCTTCCTAAGAACATATTAAAGCATAAGAAAAAATTATTAAGTGCAGGAGGAGAGATTTAATATATCCTTTTATGTGCATAAGGAAGGTAGATGGGCCTTATTTTATGTCTAATTTTGAGGCCCATCACTTCCCACAGTGACACTATACATTCTTCTGCCTGACTCTACCTATTGCTATTTATTCATTGGTCGCCCCTTCACATTACCTTATCGAATACATGGTTGCAACTTTATACAAACCCCGCAGGCCTGTGGTTTATGGGCCCACACACGACCTGACCAATCAGAAGCAATCGCACTTTGCAACTTATTCGATATCTCACATTGGAAACTATAAAAAATAGCTTAAATGGTAAACAATAATAATTCCAGTGTGCGAAATTTCTCTATTTGCGATTTAATCTCCACCGTTGATCTGTGCCCGAATCCAACGGTCCCGTTGTACTGTCTCACACCACCATCTCCCGTTTTTCGCATCAAAACCAAAATAATTTACCTTGAAAAGTCTTAATGCTAAAATATAAACCTGCTGATGTGTGATATGCACTAAATCGTTGTGCCAACACGTGGTTCCTCCCTTTATCACATCGCAAGTTTCGATTCTTACCGCATCATAAGTTATTTTGTTTAACTTCAAAGTCCTTAACACAAAAACTAAATAATCGTCGATGCAAAATCGCTCTATGCTAACACGTGTCCACTTCGAAACTTTTCAAACTTAACTTTGTGATGCAACCTGGTCCATCCATCTCTCACTTTAATTCTACGATTTAATCCTCGTCGTTAGATCGCCTCCTTTGGGAATCTTCTAAAGGCTTTCTGCCTTAACCGATTTCTCTGTTTCTTCAGTTGTCGCAGCTCTACAGCTCCATATTCTCCATGCTACTCCCTGTGATAGTTCATTCAATGAACTCATGCAACTCCATCTTTCTCCATGGTGTTAAAACCCTCCTGAGCTTTATTCGGTTATCCAATCCTTCGACCTACCTTCACATCTCACCATGAAATATTAATGTACCAACATATAAATCAAAATTCTTCTTTGATATAAAAACTTTTACATTTTCTAACATATATGATTTTTTGGTGTTTTGAAAAATATTTCAAAGGTAAATGAAAAAGAGCCACAACACACTCCATGCTATCTTCCATAATATGTTGGAGTGGTTATTTTATATTCATGTTGGACAAAGGCTCCCTTGATAGAATATTTTGAGAAAGACTCCGCAGATCGAGGAGCGGAGCTTTCAACACGAAGCTAAGTTAGAGTATTAGGGGCTTTGGGGTGTGTCAAGGCCCCTTATTTTGTAAAAATATGAGAATATTTTGTATACGTTGAGCTCCGCCCATGGTTTTCAGACCATGTTATTGTAAATGTAAAATAAGGAGTCTAAGATAGTCTTGATAGGTATATAATAGATGATGCTTATGTTATGCACATGGATGTAATATTGTCTTGAGTTTTTATTCTGTGGGTTGGGTTAGAGGAAAGGCTCCTACTGCTGAGTGCATGGAGACCTTAGGTAGTTTGCATCTGATTGCGCAGACTCCTGCAACTAAGTGCGCAGGGTGGAATAGATTGTAATGGGGAAATATGAGCATTAATTAAAGACTTTTGAAGACAAATCTATGTTTTGAGTTTATGTTTTTCTTTACTGGCATATTATTTTATCTATATTGTTTTACTTATAATTGCATCGTGAAGTCTTTTTTATGGTTATTTATATTGTTTTATGCTTGTTAAAGTAAGATCGCGTAGTATGTAAGTTATTTCAACAGAAGTGTTGAACTGCGACTGTATAATTAGTAGATTTGTTATGTGAAGCTATGTCAAGTTCTGAAGGAAGATAAGCCCTAAATCCATACTCCATTGTCCCTCTAGATGTAAAAACCTGGTTCTAGCATCCCCTTTTATTGCCTCAGTTGAGACTTCGGTCTACGCAATAGATTTTTTTGCGAAAGGGCTAGTAATTTTGGGTTTTTTTGGTTCGCATAACCATATCTGAACCTGGTTCTAGGCCCCATCAAGCCAAAAAATGGTTCTACACAGAAGTATGGTGCATAAATTGCAAAGAAGAAGGTCACCATAAAGATCAGTGTCCTATTTTTAGAGACTACTTGGGCATCGGGATACCGAGATCATTGAGACCGGGGCCAAGTACTGGATCAAATATGGGATTGAATTTCTGGTGTATTTTATGCGAAGTTGTAGGAAAACACTCTACAAACTAGTATAATGTTTTTTTGAAGTACATCTGATTGTCGAAGCAATTATTCTTTGATTATTGTAGTTTGGTGGAACATGATGTCAAGCATTGTCAAAGCTACGAGATAATGATGCAGAGTCCTGGAGAATGACAAGTACAAGCCAAATAGCGTGAAGATCTAGGTTCTCTAACAACGCGTAGAGGATTCCATGGCTGAGGGTGTGGCTGAGGAGGAGGCGTTGGACAAGATCACAGACAAATCATATGCTATAATTGTGGTCAGCCTGAACATTTCGCCAGATATTTTCAGAATATTGTTGATGTATCTTGTAGGTATTGTCCCAGATTTTATCATTAGATAGAGGATTCTCCTACATTATTGGATAAAATGCAGGAAAATCTCAATCAGCAACCTGCCCAAAACATACAGATGATGAGAGTTGAACCACACGAAGAAGATATAAGCGTCAACATAGTGACACAAAGTGGTATAGGTATGGGAGAAGATAAGGCAGAAGGAAAGTTACAAATGGAGGATACATGGGTCTGTAAAGCTAGAGACAAGAAAACTGGGTTTGATATAGAGCGCAAAAGAGAAACTTTCATGGACGCGAACCATAATTTCATGAGCCCTGGAACTTCGAGATCAACATCGCATAAACAGTTGATTCCGTTGAAGAATAAACCCGAGGAGATTATTGAATCCTAGGAAGTTGATCCATCCATTCTGACATCTTTCTTACAAACATGTATTAAGTTTCTCAGGGATCATAAGGTTGTGGAGGGATTGTAGGAGTTGATCGATATATGCACTGGTAAAGAATACCAAGAACTGGAACAATGTTGTAGAAATATCACTCTGATACCATGTAGAAAATATACCAATGGATTCAATCTAATTTTGTGATGTACTAAAACAAGATATTGAATACAAAACATATCGCTCAATCACATGAAATTAAGAAAAAGAAGTAAATCACTTGCACAACACAAGATGTTCTTGGGGAAAGAAACTGCTCAAAACCTCTCTATCTATATTGTGTATTAAGTCAAGGTATCATGAAACAATACACTGCTTAATCTCTCATGAGATTATCCAACACTTTGCCAACTATCTCACACTGGTCTAGGTAAAATCGGTATAGTAATTAGCGAATTCTCAACCTTCCTTTAACCTTCCTTTCTCACACAATTCCTAATGAATCAGGCCCCTATTAAATAGGAGTAATTCCATTCCTTGATTGCGCAATGCATCATGGAATCCCAATGAATTTATAATTTCACATGGGTAATTTTTATAAATACAACTAATATTTATGTTCTCTTTAACCTCATTCTCAACTGGGTCTTCCTCAAGACTGACATGCATGCAGCTATTAATAGGCAATCATCAGTTATCTGATTGATCACTCATTTTGAATTAAATCTAATTTAATTCACTGGACCTCTCACTATCTCAATTAATTGAGTTAACTAATTCACATCTACACCCCAATGATGCATCAACTGCAACTGGACCCCCAAAATATTATAATCCTTATACATGCCTCATCTTAGACCCTCAACTCAAATTTCTTGAGCTAACTCAATCATCATGGCTTAGTTAACTGATACAAGTTGTTATGAGATGGAATTACAATTTATTGTCCAAATTATTTAAGGGAAAAATAAATTAGATGCTTCACATTCCACGACCAAAATTCTGGTGCATAAAAAATTCCACATTCCTGGTGCATCAATATTCCCTGGCCTTTGTGGGTGCATTTTTTGTTCTTTCTTGTCGCCAATTAAAATGCTTATTGTTGCAAATTTCAACACTCCCTCTCAACAAGAGATGAATTCAATCCATCCCAATCCGATACCTTTGGAATGTTCTGCATGCAACACTTCTTTAGTGTTGTTTGCACCTGCAACTCCTGAAACTGAATAGCCTCCAAAAAACTGCAACAATATAATGCATATGTCATCATATTCTTTTGACTACTACTAGCTACTGCACCTGTCTATTGGACTCTCTGCGTTGTTGCTGAAATTTGCACATGTGCCCTCTACACTGCTGCCAACTCTGATCTACGCTCCAGTATCTGACATTTGTCACTCTAATTTATGTCTTTCTGACATCTGATTGTATCAATCCAGCCGATCCTTCCTGCTACTGTTGTATTGCGGGCTTCTCATAGTCTGGTTTGATCCATGAGACACACCATCTCAATGGACCCTGCCCGAATTTATTCTTGGGATTATATCTTCACATCGCTCCACCTCTCACCTGGAGGCACAGTTGCATATACTCCCTCTACCTATCTGGCTCGAAATTTCCCCCTAATGGAGGTCTCTACTTCAGTGGAATCTTCCACTCGATATCCTCTCTGCTTCTCCATTTGTGGCTACTCCACAACCTTCTGAGACTAGTTTTGAGGCTACATGTTGAGAGATAAATGATCTCTCTCAACCACCATGTCACTAAACACTACTTTTCCCCTCAAATATTTTCATGCATCCTCGACCTTGAGAGCATACAAGTTCTTGACTCTTACACTAATATGATTCACCCATCCCGTGGAAATGTTTCTAAGGAAAAATTTTCATTTTCTAAATATGACATCATAACCACAGTCTTCCAATACCGCTATGGAGGCAAGACTCTTCGTTAGGCCTGCAACATACAAAAAATATGCTAGTCTGAGAGGGGAGCCAGACTCCCTCTGAAAGGTAATTGCACCTATGTGGGTCGCGTTATACCTCCCGTCATATCCAAATTCTATGTTATGCTAGAGGTCCTTCTCCTCCAAGTAAATCAAGATATCTCTATTCTTGTTCATATGGAATGAGGAACCACTATCTAGATATCACATGCATCCCATGATAGTGCTGGCCATGCATGTAATGAGAGTAAAATCAAGCTCGAACCGTGAATCCATTGCTTCACCTGCTGCAACTGTAGGCTCCTTCTTGCTTGCCTTTTTATATGGACAATTCAAGGCATAGTGCCCCTACTCGTGACAGTGAAAACACTTGATCTTGGAAAAGTCTCTCTTGTCCTCTTCACCTTGGGACTTATTTCCCTTGGATTTCTTTCCCTTTTTGACTAATGCACAATCATCTTCTATGTTGGTGTTGGAGGTCCCGCCTCTGGTGCTCCGCATTATTTCTTTTATTACCAAGTCCGACCACAAATTATCCTAGTCTGGTAGCTTCTCCCTCCCATTCACAAAGACTTGGTAACTATGCCAGATTTTGGGAAGGATTAGAAGTGTTAGGCTCACCAAACCACCCTAGGCTACAGTCACACCAACACTTCCAAGTTCATCTTGACAACTTCTATAAGTATGTTGGTATCGTCTTTCCCTCCTCCATCTTGATCTTTCTGAGCTTTTCCTTCAGCGCCAACTTCCTGTGGTCACTACTATTCAGAAACAAATTTTTCAAGGCCTTCCACATAGCATATGGTGTTGCCTTCCCATGAAGACTCAAGACAATATGATCTCGAGCTCCCTATAACAATATCCTTCTCACCTTTGCTACTTTCTTCTACCATGCATCGAGAAGTTGGCCATTTGCTGCTTCGGGCTTGGGAATATTGGTATCTATGAATTCCTTCAACCCATTTTCCTCCAACACTTCCTCCATCCTATCCTTCCATGCTATTTAATTTGAATTCCCCTCAAGGTCATATTTGAGTTCCAATCCATTGAAATACATCTTGATCTACTGTTGGATCCTAAAGAATAAATCTACAAATTTGAACCTCTTCAAGACAAACTCAATTTCTTCTCTTCTATTGTGATTCCTGGCACTCTGATACCATGTAGAAATATCACTTTGATACCATGTAGAAATATCACTTTGATACCATATAGAAAATATACCGATGGATTCAATCCAATCTTTTGATGTACTAAAACAAGATACTTGATCCTTCTACAATATTTATGAAATACAAAACATGATCGCTCAAGAACATGCAAGAAAGAGAAAGAAGTCAATCAATCGCACAATACAATATGTTCTTGGGGAAAGTAACTTCTCAAACCCCTCTATCTATATTGTGTATTAATTCAAGGAATCATGAAACAATACAACGCTTAATCTCTTATGAGATCATCTAGCACTCTACCATCTGTCTCACACTGTAATTAGCAAATTATCAATATTCCTTAAGCCTACCTTGCTCATGCAATTCATAGTTAATTAGGCCCCTATTAAATAGGAATAATTCTCTTCCTTGATTGTGCAATGCATCATGGAATCCCAATGATTCTATAATTGCACATGGGAAATGTTCTATAAATACAACTGATAGTTATGTTCCCTTTAACCTCTGTCTCAACTGGGTCTTCCTTAGAACTGACATGCATGTAGCTATTAATAGTGAATTATCAGTTATATGATTGATCACTCATTGTGAATTAAATCTAATTTAATTCAATGAACCTCTCACTAGCTCATCTCTCAGTTAGAACTAGTTAAACTGATTTTAACTCGATTAATTGAGTTAACTTATTCACACCTATACCCTATTAATGCGTCAACTGCAACTGGGCCCCCAAAATATTAGAATCCCTCTACATGCCTCATATTAGACCCTCAACTCGAATTTATTGAGCTAACTCAGTCATCATGACTTAGTTAACTCATACAAGTTGTTATGAGATGAAATTACAATTATTGTCTAATTTATTTAAGGGGAAAACAAATTAGATGCTTCACATTCCATGACCAAAATTCTGGTGCATCAAAAATTCAACATTCATGGTGCATCAAGATTCCACCGCCTTTGTGGGTGCATTTTTTGTCCTTTCTGGTTTCCAATTTCATTATTTCTTGTTGCAAATTTCAACACAGTGCACAAGGTATACAAACATAAGAAAATAACTGGTAGAGAAATGCAGCTAACTGCACATATCAATGATTATGAAATGGACCAAGTAATCCTTGATCTTGGATCAAATGCCAATGTTTTTCCAAAACAAACATGGGAACGGATGGGGAGACCTAAGCTACAATGGTCATTGATTCAACTAAGGATGGCCAATTAGCAGAAAATCATTCTTATGGGTCGACCACATGGAATCGGCGTAGATATTGATGGCGCAAGTGTATTGTATGATTTTGAAGTTATTGATATTGTTGATGATAGCAATTTTTATCCTCGTTTCTCGAGTTTGATTGGGCTTATGACATGGATGTTATAATCAATTTGAAAAGTAGACAGATGGTATTTGAAAAGAATGGTACTAGGGTCACTATTTCTTTTGACCCCTCTGAAGGGGCGCGCTATACAGAACATGTCCATCATGAATATGGTGATATTAATATTGATTAGATCTACAAGACCACTGCGCAGGATGAAGAATGGATTAATTTGACTGCTGATGAAGAATCCGATGGGAGTGTGATAGTTCGTGTGTTTGAGACTCCAACGAGAAATTGGAAAACTTGAAAAGTTTCTTGCATGAAGTCTCTACTAAGCGATGTAACGGGGTTACCAAAGCACTATGTTGTGTCACATTAGAGGTATGCGACTTACCTTTTTATAATAGGACTGGGAATTTTGTCTTATTTTTGGAAGAGTTTGAGCAAAAGGTACTTGAAGAACAAAAATATGAAGCTTTGGACTTCATCTTAAGTTCCACTCTAGCACAATGGTGGGGTGTACACAGAGAAATATTAGGAGTATGGAAGGAATTTTGCAACTTATAAGGCTCAGGTTTGGTCATGTAGACACTAAGATTGTGAAGAAATAAAATGGTAAAGATGATCCTCGTGAGCATTTATCTCATTGTACTGTAGATTTGGTCGAAGAACCTCAACCTAAATGGGTGCATATATTCTTCCATACCATGGATACAATAACTCAGCAGTGGTATCTTAAAATAGAGTTGTGCCATGGTACCACAGATTGGTATGATATGATGGAAGGATTCTTATTGACTTATAACTTCACTAATGGATGAGATTGTATAAATGATGCTCTTCAAGAATTCAAAGCAGGAGTATTCCAAATCACCGTTGAACTAAGGGCTTTGGTACAACCTGATTGGGTTGTTGTTACACATCATTTTGTCACCATGACATTTGACTGTTCATATGGGTCTATCACCACCTATATCATGTTCCCTTAGAATTCAAAAACCTTAATGTTCCTGAATCAAGTCTTGGAATGGGAGAAAATATATGTAAAACCCTTAAATTCTACCTGCGTGGTTTTTCTAGCCTTCCCTGCGCATGCGTTCCTGTTTGGTCAATAAACTGCGACAACCCCCACACTTTTTTCTACTATTACCTACGCACCCCCGTGAAAGGATAATTAAAAGAAAAAGTAAATTCTAGAAGCCTAGCTAGTCGAATATTCTCCCAACTGGAAGCTTCTAGAGTCGCGATCAGTTAGAGCTTTATCCCTCCACTCATGGAGCTTATCCCTTGGTCCATAGAGCTCAAATCCCTTCATGTGAGGAATCCATTCCCCTCTTCATGGAACTGATACTACCTTCATTTTCCTATAAATTGAGCTCAAGTTTTAGGTTGAAGGGTAGACATACATGGTAGTTGCTGAAGAAATTCATAAGAGTGCATACTTTCTACACTAGTGAGTTGTTGTTGGAATGAGAATGATTACACCCTTCTATCCATAACTCCATGCTAGTATTTAGAGAGGAAGGCTTATCAAGCTAAAGGAGAAATGATTGTTCAAGACCCTAGGAGAAATATGTACGACATCAAGGCAACAGGTTGTAAGATTACTCTTTTTTATTCAAGATAATACATATGGATCTCTTTTTCTCATTGAGTTGTTCTTATCCTTATTGAAATAACACCAATACTTAGACTCCTTGATCACTAAGTTGGGTTAGATTTTCTTGATTATTATATGTTGCATATTCTTTGATTCTTTTGTCTTGTCTTTGATTGTAGGTTCTACTTATTGAAGAAGCCACTTTGGAGTGACAAGATGAAAGACTACATCAAACGTTTGGATTTCAAGGTAGGGGCATGTCCTCCTTACTTTCTTATAATAATTCTGAAATGAAATTAATCTAGAGAAAAAGGTTTTCAAATGGATGTTTGTTTCTAGATACTCATTGAGTACTTGGGAGATCGCTCTTGTCAGCAAGAGGGATTATTCCGCATAACAAAATGGCGACTCCATTGGGGATCTAGAGCTTAGTTTTCTTATTTTATTTTTAGTTTGAATTTTAGAGTTTTCTAATTTTGACTTCTCTGAGAACGGGTTGGTAGATAACTTTTAATAATCCCTAAAAAAGAATGCTGATTATTTATTTTTTCCAAGTTTTTCCTTGCCTCTGTTGTTTTCAGCAAAAAAAAATGCAACAACCTGCACAAGTGTTAGTTCAAAATAGTGCGCATGCACTCTATCTTCCACTATAAACTGCGCACCCATCAAAAAATTTTGAAAAAAAAAAAAATTCTCTTTTTTTAGAGCGAGATCACCTGATTCTTTGTGTTTGCCCCAATCTATCTTAGTCGTCAAATCTTGTGTGATAATTTCTTTTCAAAAACTTTTGTGTTTGTGTGAATTATCATCCTATTTGCATCTTATAAGTGAAAGTTTTCCCTAATCTATTGCTACTCCATACAAGATACCTTCATTTACCTCAGCTTACTGGTATGATGATATTGTCTTTCTGAGCCATTAAGATCATTTCAAACCTTACTTTTATGAAAATTGATTCCTTTCTTCTTTTGAAAATATGGAAGAGCTTTTAGCTTACTAAAGCCTGATATCACACCAAAGAATTTTTGGATGTTTTCATTTCTGCTAAGATAAGTAGAAATTTTTCTTAGTCTGATCACAAACTAGGAAAAAATATCCTCAAACATTCTAGATAGACTTCAAAATTAGATTTTTTCTTTGATTTTGAAATTTATATTTTTAGAGTTTTTAGATATTGTTTTCTTTTGGAAATGGTTTGTTTATTGAATTGTATTTTTTGATCTGATTGTTCAAGGAATTTCATTTCAAAAGAGTAATTGATCATTTTTTAAAATTGAGTTCTTCATGAAAACGTCTTCTTTTCAAGGATTTTGTTTATGAATGAAAGAATTTGTGCTTTGAAAATTGTTAAATCTCTCAATATTTCCCTTAAATAAGATTCATTGAAAAGAAAGAGTTACACTTCTCCTTTATATGCATTTAGTGTATTTTTGAGTCAGGTCACACACATCATTAAAGTTTCAACTACATACCTTTTGACTTAAGCAACAACCAAATTAATACAGCGCGTTAATAAAATCAATCTAGATATTTTGAATTTTCTAGGGCTCATTCCACAAACATAGCTTAGGCTAATGTTTTGGAACAGGTTGTAATTAACATTCTAAAATAGTTTAAACAAACAAGTATAATCTTGTGGTAGGAAAATCCAATTGTAGCATTTCTGCTCTGGGAAGCTCTTATTAAAAGAGTCAAGCATGAGATCATGTCGGAACCAGTGAGGTATTTGTACCTATATCATTGGGAAAGATAAAATATGTGCATGTAATACAAATGGTAAACCTTAGATTGACCATTGTCGAGCAGCTTGGGATCACTTGTTGGAAAACCTTGGATTTACCATATCGAGGAGCCTTCAAGGGGATTGAGCTTGATACTCTTTCCTTGCGTGTATATCGAATCGTAGTCTTTTCCCCCAGGTAAATTTTTTTCCGTTCATGACATTAGTGACCATAATCTTCAGGATTTTTCCCAAGGTGATGGTGGAGGGAAGGTCCCACTGTACCTGGAACAGACGTCTGCTAGACTCACTTGGACTTTCTGGATGGTACTCTTCTCTTCGAGATGGCATAAATGGATGGAATTGCACCAGAATGTTTCATTAAGCAGGTTGTCAGGGTAACTGTTCCAACCGCCAATTTTTTCACATTAGAATTCTACGACGTTGAATTTCATCACCAAATAGTGTTTTTAGTGTGGAAACATATTGTTTGTGTGTGGATTGTATCTTATATTTTGTTAGCTCCCTACAATTTGTAATATTGGCAAGAAAAAATAGTGGAGAATAACATCAAACCACTTTGGAGTCCAGGACCTAGCCTTCCTGGACTCAGAGAGGGCTCCCTCTATATTTATGATTACATTTTTTGGTTTTAGGCTAGTTATAAAGATTGGGGTTGTTTTTTTTATTGTTTGTTTGGTTGGATATATAGAATGTGGGAAGCTTAATCCAGTGGGCTATGGAGTTACAAAAGGGTGGAGTTGTACATCAACTTTTCAAGGGTTTTCACAGGGCAAGCTAACTATGTCAAATGGATCTTTGTGGCAAGATAAATATGAGATGACAAAAATTTGTGAGTTCAGTAAAGCTAAAGAGTAATTAAGAATAAATGCAGAGCAGACAGTCTCTGAATTCTACATTTAGTTCTTTAGAGAAAAACATTCAAGATAACAGTTTAGTGAAATTAAAGAGTAGTTAAGAATTATTTAATTAAACTTCAGAGAATGCCTTAATATAAAAGTTTGGTAAAACTAAAGAGCATTTAAGAATTATTTAGCTATACTTCACAAAGAAAACCTCAAGACAACAGTCCAGTAAAACTAAATAGCATTTAAGAATTATTTAGTTATACTTTCAGAGGAAAACATTAAGATAACAATAACAGACAGAGTTAAGGTGCTCATGCAACATATCTTAATCTAAAATTTATGTTTTGTTATCAGAGAAATTGATGTACAGTATGGAAAAACAAAGGGAAAACATTAACACAAAGGGATAACATCACCATTAACATAGCTCAAGGATCCTGTCAATGTGCTTGTATTGTTGATGTCCAACTCAAAAACAGTTACAGTGCTTTAATACAATAATCTTTTCAACTCAGAGTCTAAACAAAGGTCAACACTTGATAATGAAAATACATGCAGTATTTAACTACAACTGAGGTGGTTTCCCTAATCTAGGGTGACAGACTACATTTACTATAGAGTAAATGAAATTTTGACAATTTTGACCATGCAAGGCCCAAGCCAAAAATATCCCTGACAAACCTACTGTAATAATAACTTTCAAATCAACTCCTGAGCTAACTTAAAAATATCTTTGACCTACTGCCTGCAAAGTTAACTTTTATAATATCTTCTGAACTGATGCTAAAATATCTCTGACTTTGATATTAACTTTGGTATATTTCATTAAATCAAAATTAAGCTGGAGGTGGCCAATGTGGTTGAGAAGAGGCAAATGTTGAGTGGTCTTGACATCTGGTGTTGTCTTTCTCATTGACTTGTTTTTTGTTTTTTCCTTTAACTTTAACTTGTCTTTATCTGTATACCCTTTCACAGCTTTTGATGTCATTGTAAATTATTCTTTTACCTTACTGTTTTATCTACCTTTTCCTTAACTCTGTCCTTTAACTATGTCTTTATTTGTTTTCATATTTACCTTGATTGCTCCTTTTCCTACTTTTATCTGTTATTCTGCTCATAATCCTCTAGTGAATAAGGATTTTTAAATTGAAATCCGGAGAATCTGGATTAAACAATTTTTTGGAACTAGCATCGCAAATTGTTTATCCCATCTTCTGATATGAAGATCACCTGCAAAAATCAAAACAATTATTAATAAAATGGATCTCCGTAGGGAGGTGAGCAATGGTAGTTTATCGCATAGCACAAGGTGAGGCAAGTGGGTTTAACTTCAAACAACGGATGGTTTTATTATATGCGAGGAGGCGGTTTGTGGTTTTATCGCACAATAATAAATGGTTTGGCGGTTTATGTTTGAGGGGTGCGATGAAGCGTAGAGATGACACGTGGCAGATGGGGGGTTTGCAAAACTGCCCATTTCACAACCCCCTAATGGTTATAAACATCGGGCAATTGGGATTGCGAAATGGACTGGGGGTCGTCAGATCATATGGTGGGGATCAGACGGTGGTCGGGCGTTGGATACATCGTGGGTTTGTTTGATAAGTGGGTTTGGGATTTAAATGAAGCGGGGGGTTAAATATAAAGTGGGGCCAGGGTTAAATGTAGTGAGGGGGTAAATGAAATGAAAGCGGAGTTTTTAACATAGTAGGGGTTAGGTGTTTTAACTAACAGGGTTTATTGAAGTAGGACCCGAGGTTAATATGGTGGGGGAAAGATATAAATAATTGGGGTTTTAATATAAGGTGGGAATAGGAATACTTTAGGATGGGGGGTTAAAAATGATATCAGGGATGGATTTGTGTAGTGGGGTCCGATATACTAAAATTATTTTAAAACAATGTAAAAGTGAGTTTTACATTGTTTTTTATGAAAAAGGGGGAATGAGTAAAGGGGAAGGGATATTAGTAATGGGAATGGGGTTTTAGCTAGGGGAAGGGGTTTAAGAAGGGGAAAATGTTAAAATGAGGGGAAAGGGGTTTAAGAAGGGGAAAAGGTTAAAATGGGGGGAAAGGGGTTTTGGAGGATACTAGTGATATGAAATGGCCAATTGATGCTTTCCATGCTTTGTGAAAACTTCTTCTGCCTACCCATCATTTACTCCATTTTTCTTCATTTTTTGGGTGTATTTAAGCTTGTCGACCCTTTATTTGCCTTTTGAAAGCTAACTATATATTTTTAATCTTATAACTTCCAAAGGCTTAGGTTACATTGATGAGATTTTTTATTCTCTACCTAACTATTGATCTGCCAAGATTCAATAGTTTGACTAGATATTTATTCACTAACTATCAACATGAAATTTAAAACATGAATGAATAAAGACTAAACAGTTTGATCATCATGAATTGTGGCATTTTTTGGACAAGCTGCACACAATATTATTTGCAAAATTAAACTAAACTAAAGGTAGTTGCATTTAAATGTGAAACACTTTCAGGATCTATTTTTATCTCTTTTGTGGGATTCATACTTTACATCTACTTTTTTGATCATTTTATTTTGTTCCTCTGATTTTTCTTTTAGGACATAACCTCTTCTCATTGTTTAATATAGGAAAACCTTTGAAAAAAAAGAAGGTATGTACAATATTAAAAGAATTAAAAATAGGCAATTCAAAATTATGATCCCTATTATTATAGGACCCTAATAGAGTTTGTAGGCTTGTGTTCAATTTGATTGTTTCCTTAGCGACTTTAGGTCTATTTTTTTGACATTTTTTTTTATTTCGTGTGTTAAACATTTAACCATGGCTGAATTATCAAGGCACTCCCGTAGAAAGCAGGGGAAACCCCCCGAGTACACACCAAGTCAATTAGAAAAGCTTAAATCTGAAAGAGGCCAACCATTAGGAAATGGATCAACTGAACAAGAGGAAACATCTGTAATAATACATCCTGATTACGAAGTAGATCAACCTCAAACAGTAGAAAGTTACCAAAGACAACTAGAAATTTCTGAACTAGTTGAAGTTGCATCTACAATTGGTGAATTATCAGCTATTGAACCCGAAATTTTTGAACCTGAAAATGAATCTGCTTCATCTGAGTCTACTTCAAAGTTCATAATCTGAACCGTTGGTCATCCTCATTCACCTCAAGTGAAGCTTCACATCACTGAGAACCTTCGCATCACTGAGAACCTTCCTACTAGCCTCATTAGTATAAAATAGATTATTGATGTGGAAGAAGAGGTTATACTTCCTTTACGTCAAGAATCTTTAGATCTAAGGCAAAGTGAATCAATTTATTATTATATTCCTTTCAAAAAAGATCCTTGGTATTCTGAGTTAACTGACTTTCTACTTAATTCTAGTCTTAATTATTCACCATCATGTATTCCCTTTTACGCCTTACCCATAGGTAGTTACAGACCTTCATTAAAAATGTCTGGTGAGTCATCCATGTTTTCTTCATCACCAGAAACATTTTTGTATGGTGGTCCATCTGTTCCTTCTAGATACCAGTCGCTTTTTGGTACTTTCTCATAGCATCTCCCTCTCCTGAAAAACTTGTACAATCACCTGGTCCCAATGAATCTCATACCAAAACTTTGAAAATGGAACAAGTATACATGATGCCTGGAAACATTCCTAACCTTGACCCTCAAGATACCAATTTACAGCCTGGGGGACAACCTCAAGGTAGCAATTTACTGCAGGGGGGCAACCTTAAGGGAAGTACATACCTCATGGATAATATCAACCTCAAGGGAAATACTCTATTCCAGGGCCACAACCTCTTTAAGGGAAGTACCTTATTCCAGGGCAATAACCTTTACAAGGACAACAGCCTCCTTTGGGGCCACAGTTTTATCAAGAACAAAAATTGTTTCAAGGAAGTCAACCTTTTAGTGGAAATTATCTAGCAAATTATCAAACTTATGTTCCAAGTTATCAACCTAGTTATGGTCCACCTTATGCATCATAACCTTCAATGGGAGCTCCTTATCCTGGAGTAAACACAGTGTGGAATCTGTTGTTGAATCAACAAAATGTGCAACCTACCCTGAAATTACCTTATAATCAACCTGGTCAGCCAACTGGTTATAACCAAATCCAACAACCTGTCCAACCTACACTTCAAGTTATACCTCAAGTATCTGCACCAGTAGTGTTCAGAAACCTAGTCCGAGTACACCTAGAACTCTTGTCCAAATTCTTGATTCAAATTCTGTTCAACAACCTAGTACACCTATCTTTGGAGTTCTTACAACCCCTATTTCTACAACCCCTCAAGTAACGATGGCAACGGTATCACAACCAATCCCTCAAGTCATTTCTCATCAACCTGGACCTACGGTTCAGAATACTATTCAAACATCTGCAGGGCAACTTGGTACAAGTACAATTATAGCAAGCCAACCTTATATAGGTAAGTTTGTTTATCAACCTTATCAAGGAAAATATCAATATGGACATGTAGGAAAAAATCCAGTATACCGGCATCAACCGTACCCTGGTTACACATATCAAATACCAGCTCAACCTTATTACGGTACGCTAACCCTGGTTATCCCAGAGGTATTCCAATTCCAATTGCAGAGGCTATTCCAGGCTACCCTTGATATCCTCCTCCCGGTATTGGTATCGTTCCTCAAGGTTATCAGTTTTCTCAACAGGACCCTAACCGTTGGTTACCATTCATTGCAACTTTGGACTTACCAGATTTGTCACGCCTCACGAATGATCCAATTTATTATATTTCATTTTGGTCGCCAATGCCGAATAATTTTCCCAGTGATATTCCTAAGTTTGAAGGTAAATCGGGAGAAGACCCCCCAAACCATGTCATGAATTACCACCTTTGGTACACATCCAACTCTTTAATCGATGATTCCATTTGATTGAGACTGTTTTAAATAACATTGATCGGTTTAGTTGCAAAGTGGTATATTGAACTACCACATGGCTCATTCAACAATTTCAATGCATTAAAAACAAATTTCTTAACACACTTTTAGTTTCTAGTCTGTTATGACAATAGCATAGAACTCTTAACTTCATTAAAATAATCCATGTCCACATACATTTCAAATCACATACATGAATGTAGACATAGACAAAATTTAGTGAAAGTTTTCATTCCAGATCAAATATTGGCAGAATGGGTTATCAAATCATTACTTCCAAAGATCACTAAATATGTGGCTAAGGGAGGTGTTGTTATGGAATAACAGGTCATAGCTCAAGCACAGTACTGAGACCTTGTATATACACAGTCTGGTACTTTATACGAAAAAATTCCTAACTTGTTGCATCCAGGTCAAATAACTGCAACTCCTTCTGGTTCTCATGCTGTAGATGGTGTAATTGGTTCAGTTAGCACTAACAAGAGTAAGAAGAAGTCATCCAAAACTACCTCTCCCATTATAACTTTACTAGATTCACCGAAAGGAGATTCTTCCCTTGAAACTTCTGCCAACATTCATGTTGTAGACTCATCCACAGCTAAATCTAAAACTGTTAATAAGAATAAAGGAAATAATAAAAACAAACAAACTACATCTCCCAAAGATAAAACCAAAAATAATGAACCAACTGATGAAAAATGGAAACCTCGTTATCCTTGTCTTATCTATGACAAGGATCACTATACCAAAGATTTTCCACATCGGTCTGAGGTCTCCAAGTTTGTCAAAAGTTCACCCACACATGCTATATTGAAGGATTATTTTCCCACTCAAGATAGTAAAATTATAGGATCTTCTTCAAATTCATCGGCAGATATTTTAATGATGTCTCAAGTTATGGTTGCGATGCGATCTCAAGACTATGGAACTAAAAATCCTGTAACTAGTAAAGAGATAGAAAATTCTAGTCAAACACCAGCTATACCTCCTTCAGTTTCAGAACCACTCCAAATCGAGAAACCTAATCCTGATCTAGTGATTAAACAGCCTACTAAAGGTGTACTTCAAAAGTCAGCTTACAATCCACATGCTGCTCAAAATTATAGCATTGTTGAAGATTTGGCGATATCCCCTTCAACAATCTCAACCTTAGAAGTGTTACAATCATGTCTATCACAAATGAAATTACTATTATCAACTATCAGAGCTATTGATCCTTAGGATTCCAAGCTCATGGTCTTTGATCTCAAAAATTTTACACCAATACTCCCTCATCAAATGGCTTTTCATATTTCAATATTAGTCAAATCCAGACAATTGTTTCATATTGTAATTGATGAGGGGGCATCTACATGTATAATTTCGTTAAACTGTTGGAAAAATCTCGGTTCTACGACACTCAACCAATCACCGACTATCCTTAAAGCCTTTGATGGAAGAGGATTTCATCCATACGGCATACTCCAGGATCTACCTATAGAAGTAGAAGGTAAAATTGTTAATCTAGATGTGGAAGTTGTTGATGCCCCTCTTGATTACAACCTTCTTTTGGGTCATAGTTGGTATTATGCCATGAATGTTATCGTTTCAACAGTCTTTCACATAATCATGTTTCCTCATAAAGGAAATATTGTGACAATCGATCAGTTGTCATATTGTTCATCAGACCCTACTTCTACAGACAGTATCCAACATGTTGGAAAAATGACTATCCCATACGAAGATGTTGGTGTAGGAATAGTGAAGGATTCCACTCTTATGGGAACTTTCTCCATACCTCCACCCAACGTACCGTGCACAATTTCCAACATCAATATGATCTCATCAAGCACTATACCATTCGATGACACTTGGGTAGCACCTTCTCAATTAGAATTGGACTCTTTCAATGGCAAGATTCCTTTGAGTCCTTTTGAAAAGGCATATGTAGCAGTGCAGTCGTATTCTGACACACTTTCAACTACTCCTAATCAAATGAATGTGATCACAGAAGAATCCTCTTCTCTATCAATTTGAGCCTTGACATAATTTTCCAACCCCTTTCAACATGTATTTCATACTAATGAAAGTATTCGAGAAATTTTGTCATCGAATGAATTACCGTGGGATGATCTACATCATATATCTTCATTTTTACCCTAGGATGATCTACATCATATATATTTTCATGATTGATTATGTCAAGGAACCACAAAATACCATATCGATTACACATTTGGATTCTGAGACTAATTTGGGAAATATTTCTACAACAGTTCCTATTGACATATCAGCCAAAATTGGAATTATTGAAAAAATTCATATAGGTGCTTCTTGTACGATGAAAGAGATTAACACTTACAAATCCCTATTTCAATAATTCTGAGAAATTTTTTCCTGGTCTTACAAAGAGATGCCAGGAATCGATCCTAAGATTTTCATTCATGAAATTAAGACATACCCGGATGCCAAGCCTATTAGACAAAGTTTACGTCCAATACATCCATGGAAAGCTACAGCTATCAAAGATGAAGTTGAGAAGCTATTACGAGCAGGATTTATTTATCCAATTCCATTGACAGATTGAGTATCTAATATAGTTCCTGTTATGAAGAAACAAGGGACTATACTAGTATGCGTCGATTATAGGGACATTAATAAAGCATGTCCAAAAGACAATTATCCTACAACTTATATCGACCAAATTATCGATGATTGTGCCAAAAATGAAATTTTCTCATTTATGGATGAATTTTTTGGCTATAATCAAATCAACATACTCCCTGACGATCAACCAAAAACAACGTTTATATGTCCTTAGGGGAGATTTTCTTATTGCAAATTACCTTTCGGATTAAAAAATGCTCCTGCAACTTTTCAAAGAGCCATGTCTTATGTTTTTCATGATATCAAACATATTTTACAACCTTATCTAGATGATTTACCTGCTCACTCTCTACGTAGAAATGATCATCCTACACACTTACGAGCTATTTTCATGAGATGTAGGCATTACAGAATTCATTTGAACCTGCACAAATGTGTTTTTTGTGTGCAGTTAGGAAAATTACTTAGATTCATCGTTTCGAAAGATGGCATTTGTGTCAACCCCTCAAAGGTTGAGGCCATCATCAACTTACCTCCTCCTTCCACACTTCGCCAAATCCAAAGTTTGCAAGGGAAAAAAAATTTTTTACGTAGGTTTATCCCGAACTATGCTGAGTTAACGAAAGGTTTTACTCAGTTGTTGAAACAAAGTGTTCCTTTTATTTGGGATGAGATTGCAGATAAATATTTTGATGCATTAAAACATGCATTGACCCATGCATCGTTATTGCATCTGCCCAACTACCACCAGGACTACTTTTTAAACTTAGCTGCCTCTGATTCCACCATTGAAATGGTTTTGGTTTAGGAGGATGAATCTCACAATGAACATGTGATCTATTATCTAAGTCAGAATCTCAACCCGACAGAAATCAAATATTCGCATGTGGAGAAATTGGCCTTGGCAACAGTCCAAGCTGTCCAACAATTCTGTCACTACATATTGTTACGTAAAACAACTGTGATATCTAATTGCAACCCGATGATGTATATCTTGACAAAAAAAAATTACTTAGGGGAAAATACTCCAAATGGATTGTCATCCTACAAGAGTTTGATTTGGAATTCAAGAAATATAATTCAAAGAAATCACTAGTATTTACTGAGCTTCTATGTGACTTTCCCAATACTGAGACAAAAAACGTGGTAGAGAATCCCATTGCAGATGAATCTCTGTTTCTCATTAGTACATTAGACCCATGGTATGGAGATATCATTATATATCTTCAAACCCAAACCTTTCGCCCAAAGATTTCACGTTCAAATCAAGGGAGAATCCGATATCAATCCTAGAAATACAGTATTGTTGGGGACACTCTTTATTATAGTGATGTGGATTCTATTTTTTGACGTTGTATAAATTGTTAGCCCCCCTATAAATTATTTAGCAAGAAAACGGGGGCCAAATTGTTTTTGAGCCTTCAAGGAATCCATTTCCTCTGAAAACACAGTCTCCTTGAAGCCTCCATGTGTCTTTTATCCTTTGATAAATTCCCCTCTGTTGATTCCTATTATAAAGCCTCTCTGTTATGTGAAGAAATTCCCAAAGGCCCCCTTTTCCCTCTTATTTCAACCCCCACTTAGCTTCTACTTGTTTCCCCTTCTATTTCCCTTATTACCTTTTCGAATTCCCTTTAATTTCTTCCCTTACCCTTTGTTGGCCTTTTCCCCCATTTATTCCTCTATCGTTCCCCTCCCTGACCTTTAAATCACATTAGAATGGGCCAAAACCCACTTTCTAACTTTATAACAGGGCTTAGACCTTTTCCCGCCAGCCCTTTTAAACCACTTCCCCACGTAACCCTTACCCATGACCAAGCGCTTAAAGCCTTAGGCGCACATCGCAGACCACATTTCCGTGTGTTATGCTCATTAGATCCATCACAAATATTTGCGATGCGATCGTCTGATCACGCCATTGCATTTTTCCACCCATCGTAACCCCGCCTGATCGCATATTTCTCTGTCGCATATTCCCCCGATCGTACTTTCCGCCCATCGCATTTTCCTCATCGCACTTTCCGCCGGTCGCATTTTCTCCCATCACACTTTCCCCATTTGTGATTTTTCAATCCAGCTTGGGCCCACCATACAGTCTTTCCGCCCATCGCATTTTCGCTCCGTCACAGAGTGAAAAGCGCAGTTTTCTATTTGGTGCTGATTTCCGCCGTCACACTTTCTCCATTTGTGATTTTGCAATTAGACCCCCGAGTCCCACATCCATGGCTCCCCTCATTGCATTTTGTTCATTTCCTTTGTATTTCCTCCATTAGTTAAACCTTTGCATTTTACGTTAAAGTTTAATGAATCGCCCTCTGCCATGACCGGGTCCGGCCATTTCGAATGCATTTCATGTGTTTGACCTTTCCCCTTTGTAGCTCGGCCAACGGTTAAACCTTAGTGTTTAGCACTAAAGGCATTATCCACCATTTTTCCATGTGTTCACTGTCTCCACAGTCGCCACCGACTTTCCACCACGGGCCTCCAAAGCATTTCTCTGCCACCACTGCCCAAGTTTGTAATAGTTTTATTTGACTGTTCAGTTAGCATAGAGAGGCCAGTTCAGCGGCCAAACAAAACAACAAATACGGATTTGAGGGATTCAAGCCAGTTAATTGAAGATTAACAATTATAATCCTGCATTCAAAGGGAAAGGCACAGTTTGAAGATCCAAGCACATTGTTAAAGTCTTATCTATGTTTAATATCAGCAGGGTACTCTTCTCCAAACGTTCACCTTCCTACGAGAAATCTCCATGCCTCCTCGAGCCCTGAAATGATTAATTACACTGACTAAAGCTCATTTAAGACAGTCAGGCAGCAGGTATGAGGTATGGAGCGGCCTTGCAGACTTTCATCCAGTTCATTTATTTCAGAATGGCAGCACAGAGCTCCAGACGCCGAAAGGACTCCAAATACATATCAGAGGTCGATCTCGACCTAACAGACGCCTCTAAACAGTCTACAGAGTACAGTAAAATGCCATTAAGCAGAATGGGCTCAGCTTCCTCCACCATTCTGTATTAATGGGACTCATTTAATTGTTCACCTACTTCTGTTTCTTCCTCTTCTCCTATAAGAATCCCCGGGAACATATGGTAAAGGTTGTTGTTGCCTTGCTGTGGCAGTTGCTGTTAGAGGGATTCATTCTTGACTATTAGAACAGTCGTGGGAGGGAGTAGCAAAGTAGTTGTATGTAATAGGCTGGGAGGAGAAAGTCTGGATTGTATTAGCCATTGAGCTCAGTGTACATGACTGGTTTTGCATCAATTAATCAAATCACTTTTCACAGGATCCTGGTCTATTACTATTGGTGATGTTTTTTCTAACTCTGTTTATTACATTTTCATATTGTTTCATGTTCTTCTGGTAGGCAACAGAAGTATAACATAGGATTCACCCTTGCTAGGTGCCCTATGTTTCCTACTCTCCCTACCCGTAATGTTTTCTGCTAGGCTTTGCATCTAAGAGCGAATTCATGTGGTTTAACCAAAGTCCAAAGGCAAGGATGTTATTTCCCATCGGGCCGATGTATGAACTATGGGTTTGCCGTTTGGATGTTTCTTCACAATCTTATCTCTCGTTTTCCCTTGGATTTTCTAAAGCAGACCTAGAGTTTAAATGACCTCTGTCCGATCTATAAGCCCTCCCTTCGTCCCTTTGAGAGTCGCCTTGAGTATGTCCAAGGTGTCCTGAGTTAAATGACCTCTGACCTGATCTATAGACAGAAATTCGGTTGTCTTTCCTTCTTTCACCTTCTCTCCTTAATGTTCCATCCCACCATCTAATCTAAAAGATCCTCTAGTATTAGATGACTTGCCCTTTGGAAGCCTTGGCTAGTGGATGCAAGTAATTTCCCTCTCATGACTCCATAGCCCAATGGATGGCACGGTCTTGGCCCATCCTCTCTGCTGAAACATCCTGCTGTTTTTTTTCCTTTCTCCCATTGCTTTCCCAGTCCATGATCTCCTAACCAACCCAGCAACCAACCAACCAAACCATTTAAACCCCCCCCCACCTGTGCTTCATAACTAGCCTAATATCTCAATTCGAGCTTTAAAGACTTATCATTCTTTGCTCTATTTGGAGAGATCCTCTCCAGTCCCGGGAGGGCCAGATCCTAGGCCCCAAAGTGGTTTGATGTAGTCTCCATCTTTGGTATTGCCAAATCTTCCAAAACATGGGGACCCCCAACATAATGGCGACTCCACTGGGGAAGATCAGTCATCTTTGATTTGGTAAACCACTGTGGTGGACAGAAATTTGTAAATCATCCACCTGGCGACTCCACAATTCCTGAATGATTAAAAGACTCCGCCTGTAATCAGTTGGCCACTGATTATCTGTGGTTTCACATAAGACTCCACTGGGAGACCATGTCGCAGTACAACATCATCCATGCCAAAGATCCGGTCACTTCGCTAATGGAGGACTCTGAACAATGTGCAGAAATAGATCCAAGCCTCATAGCAGAGTTTCGGAGTGGAATAGCGAGTGTACTGGCAGAAATTGAATGGGAGGACCTTCCAAAGATTGTCCCTCTCAGCTCAGTACTCAATACTCTACATGCGCTTAAGAAGATGTTTCTCGACTTGGTGGTTGAGAGATATGAAGCTGAGCTCGAACTTTTAAACTCAAAAGAGTATCCCAAGAGTTCAGACCCTAGAGCATTTTTATGGAAGGTCTCCTCCCCCAAAAGAGAAGATTACTGCTTTTTGAAGTAGAAAAAGGCATGACCCCTAAGTACCAAGAGCCCTTTCCATGTGCAAAGAAGATGAAATAATCGAAACTGGCCTAAGACGTAGATGGCCTACCAATCATGGAAGGCCTAAGTGAAGAAAGTGCACATCATATGCTCATTGATCCTGTGGCAGAATACGTGGAGGCCCTGATGCGCTCAAATACTCCAGCGTTGATCCTTAGCACGGGCCAATTTCATCAGGAAGGGTCACTACTGATGGTGACCACAATTTTGAAGGACCACACGCAGAGCACCCTGTGGTTATCTCTGAGAGGCAGCGAGTGCTCATATCCTTTTTCATTACTGCTTGAATGGCTGCATTGGCATTATTGTATCACCTAGAACATCAGAGATTCCCAGTTAGAGTAGGGTAGGTAGGAAAATCTCAATAAAGCTCAGTCTATGAGCATGTAGTGAGTTGTTTTCTGTCTTAGAATGTAGAGAAGAAACCTGCTAGACAGTCTAATCCTAGCAGGTAGTAGTGTAGGTAGAGAAGCTTATGAGGCCAACAACCTAATCTGGTCTCATGAAGTAATAAGGGTAGAATTAGAATAGGTTTATTTTCTGTTTATAAAAATAAAATGATGTAAAGGGTTTGCAAGCCCAAATGCACCCAAAAGAAAAATGTTAGGACTATAATGTGGGTAGGTAGTTGTTTGGGAGAATTTTACTGTTGATATGTTGTCTTCATAGCTTGTGGCAGCTGATCAAAGAAAGAAATGGATGGTTCAAGCAGCAGGCACCTGGCCTACACCACGAGATCATTTTCTGAATTCTTGACTCCTTCAAGAAGAAGCCATCCCCATGTGGAGCCACTGTTAGCCCCCCTATAAATTTTTTGACAAGCAAATAGGGGGCTAAATTGTTTTTGAGCCTTCAAGGAATGCATTTCCTCTGAAAACACAGTCTCCTTGAAGCCTCCATGTGTCTTTTATCCTTTGATAAATTACCCTCTGCTGATTCCTATTATAAAGCTTCTCTGTTATGTGAAGAAACGCCCAAAGGCCCCCTTTTCCCTCTTATTTCAACCCCCACTTAGCTTCTACGTGTTTCCCCTTCTATTTCCCTTCTTACCTTTTCGAATCCCCTTTAATTTCTTCCCTTACCCTTTGTTGGCCTTTTCCCCCCCTTTATTCCTCTATCGTTCCCCTTCCTGACCTTTAAATCACGTTAGAATGGGCCCAAACCCACTTTCTAACTTTATAACAGGGCTTAGCCCTTTTCCCGCCAGCCCTTTTAAACCACTTCCCCACGTAACCCTTACCCATGACCAAGCGCTTAAAGCCTTAGGCGCACATCGCAGACCACATTTCCGTGTGTTATGCTCATTAGATCCATCACAAATATTTGCGATGCGATCGTCTGATCACGCCATTGCATTTTTCCACCCATCGTAACCCCGCCTGATCGCATATTTCTCTGTCGCATATTCCCCCGATCGTACTTTCCGCCCATCGCATTTTCCTCATCGCACTTTCCGCCGGTCGCATTTTCTCCCATCACACTTTCCCCATTTGTGATTTTTCAATCCAGCTTGGGCCCACCATACAGTCTTTCCGCCCATCGCATTTTCGCTCCGTCACAGAGTGAAAAGCGCAGTTTTCTATTTGGTGCTGATTTCCGCCGTCACACTTTCTCCATTTGTGATTTTGCAATTAGACCCCCGAGTCCCACATCCATGGCTCCCCTCATTGCATTTTGTTCATTTCCTTTGTATTTCCTCCATTAGTTAAACCTTTGCATTTTACGTTAAAGTTTAATGAATCGCCCTCTGCCATGACCGGGTCCGGCCATTTCGAATGCATTTCATGTGTTTGACCTTTCCCCTTTGTAGCTCGGCCAACGGTTAAACCTTAGTGTTTAGCACTAAAGGCATTATCCACCATTTTTCCATGTGTTCACTGTCTCCACAGTCGCCACCGACTTTCCACCACGGGCCTCCAAAGCATTTCTCTGCCACCACTGCCCAAGTTTGTAATAGTTTTATTTGACTGTTCAGTTAGCATAGAGAGGCCAGTTCAGCGGCCAAACAAAACAACAAATACGGATTTGAGGGATTCAAGCCAGTTAATTGAAGATTAACAATTATAATCCTGCATTCAAAGGGAAAGGCACAGTTTGAAGATCCAAGCACATTGTTAAAGTCTTATCTATGTTTAATATCAGCAGGGTACTCTTCTCCAAACGTTCACCTTCCTACGAGAAATCTCCATGCCTCCTCGAGCCCTGAAATGATTAATTACACTGACTAAAGCTCATTTAAGACAGTCAGGCAGCAGGTATGAGGTATGGAGCGGCCTTGCAGACTTTCATCCAGTTCATTTATTTCAGAATGGCAGCACAGAGCATCTCCGTATGCCGAAAGGACTCCAACACATATCAAAGGTCAATCTCACCCACACACGCCCAAACAGCTCTGCCGTAGTATTAACAAAATGCCATTGCTGCATGCCCGCCTTCCTCCATCATTCTGTATTAATGGACTCATTTAATTTTCACCTACTTTTTTGTTTCTTCCTCTTCTCCTATAAGAATCCCCGGAACATATGGTAAATGTTGTTGTTGCCTTGCTGCGGGCGGGCTTGTTGTTAGAGGGATTCATTCTTGACCTGCTAGGAACGCTGTGGAGGGATAGCAGAGTAGTTGTATGTAATAGGCTGAGGAGAAAGTCTGGATTGTATTAGCCATTGAGCTCAGTGTACATGACTGGTTTTGCATCAATTAATCAAAGAACTTTTCACAGGATCCTGGTCTATTACTATTGGTGATGTTTTTCCTAACTCTGTTTATTACATTTTCATGATGTTTCATGTTCTTATGGTTGGCAACAGAAGTATAACATAGGATTCACCCTTGCTAGGTGCCCTATGTTTCCTGCTCTCCCCACCTTTAATGTTTTCTTCTTTATGTGTTATCTAAGAGCGAATTCATGTGGTTTAACCAGTGCAGTGGATGTTATTGCCTGCTGGTTGATGTATGAACTTGTGGGTTTGCTGCTTGGATGTTTCTTCGTCAATATTATCTCTGTTTTCCCTTGGAATTGCTAAAGCAGACTTGGAGTTAAATGACCTCTGGTCCAATCTATAAGCAGCCCCTTCGTCCCTTTTCAAGAGCTGCCTTTGAGTATGTCCAAGCAGGTCTGGAGTTAAATGACCTCTGACCTGATCTATAGACAGGAAATTGGTTGTCTCTCCTTCTTCCACTTTCTCTCCTTAATGTTTCATTCCACCATCTACCTAAAATATTCTTTAGTGTAGATGAATTGCCCTTTGAAAGCCTTGGCTAGTGGATGCAAGTAATTTCCTTTCATGACTCCATAGCCCAATGGATGGCACTGTCTTGGCCTATCCTCTTTGCTGAAGCCTCCTGCTGTTTTGTTTCCTTTCTCCCATTACTTTCTCAGTCTATGATCTCCTAACCATCCCAGCAACCAACCAACCAACCAAATCATTTAAACCCCCCATTTGTGCTTCATACCTAGCCTAATATTTCAATTTGAGCTTTCAAAGATATATCATTCTTGCTATATTTGGAGAGATCCCTCTCCGGGTCCTGGAGGGCTAGATCCTAGGGCCCCAAAGTGGTTTGATGTTGTCTCATCTTTTGGTATTTCCAAATCTGCCAAAACATGGGAACCCCAACATAAATCATGAAGAGGCTAAAAGGGTTTTGAATGATTACCACTCTAGAGCGTGTGGTGTTCATATGTCTGGGTTTTCCACAACCCAAAAGATATTGCGCGTTGGTTATTTTTGGTCGTCCTTATTCAAAGACTGTATCATTGTGATCCGAAAATGCCACAACTGCAAAAATTTTGATTGAAAGATGCGTTAAAATCCAGCTCCTCTTTAGCCAATTATTATTGTCGGTCCTTTTGTGAAATGGGGCATTGATTTCATTACATGTAACCCTCACTCGGCCAGGGGGCATGGGTATATTATTCTCGTCGTAGATTACTTTACCAAATGGGCTAAGGCGATGCCTACATTCACGGTTGATGGAAAAACTACATCTACTTTCATATTCAATCATGTGATTGCTCGCTTCAGCATGCCTCAAGCTATTATCACAGACCATGAGAGTCATTTTTGGAATATTATGATGACCGAAATTTCCGATCAACTTGGCCTATGCCATGATAATTCTATTCCGTATTACCCATAGGCTAATGGTCAAGTTGAAGCTGTCAACAAGGTTTTAACCATCATGATTAAATGGATTATCGGAACTCACAAATCAAATTGGCATACCATGCTTTTTTCGGCACTATGGGCATACCGAACCTCTGCAAAAAAATGCTACAGGGTTCACTCCTTTTCAAATTCTCTATGGTTTAGAAGTTGTGTTACCCATTGAATGCAAAATACCATCACTCAAATTAGCCATTGAGTTGTTACCAGCTACCTCTGAAGAGGAGAACCGTTTTCTATACTTAGCATAATTAGATGAGACTCGACGCACCACTGCATTGGATGCCGAAGCTCATAAGAAATGTGTGAAAGCTCAGTATGATCAAAGTGTTAACCCTCGTGTTTATTCAGAAGGTGACCTAGTTTCCGTATACGATCAAGCTAACGATAAGCTAGGCGCCAGAAAATTTGAACCGATGTGGCATGGTCCCTATATTTTCAAGCATGTGCTTGCAAAAGGATCCTATGAATTAATTGATTATAATGGGGTCTCTTTAGATAAACCCAGAAATGGTCTTTATCTTAAGAGATATTGTGCTTGACTTTCGTGTGAAGATCTCTCTTGTACAATAGTTACTTTTTAGAATAGTGTGCCCTAGATTAGATAAGTGTGCCTAGATTAGTTTTTTTGTTACTACTATCATTGCTTATATTGATTACATTTGATATTGCAGATGTTGACTTCCCTTCAAACATACATTAGTTTTGTTGATGGTGCATATCGTAGTACACATAATATCTCTTCTGCGGCTTGGGTTATCTATTCACCCACCGATGAGTTAGTTTTTATTCATGGGATATGCCTTGGTCAAACAACGAATAATATTGCAGAATATAGTGCAATCATTGAGCTATTATCTGATGCCATTTCATTTGGTATTCAACGTTTGATCATAGGTTGGATTCAAAACTCATTTTATTACATTTAAACAGAGTATATGCAGTAATAAATCTAGTGTTATTAAGATTATTTTTGAAGGTTCGTCTCTTGGAATGATGATTTGATTATATAGAATATCAACATATTTCAAGAATTTAAACACATTGGCCGATGCATTAGCTAATCATGTTCTAAATAGACATTTTCAAAATTAATAGTGTAAACCAAAACAACATTCAATCCATGTTGAACAAGATACTCAGAGAACGAAAGTAGTAATATCATTAAGATAGATAAGTTTGTGTTCAAAAAATATTACATTTTCTATGATAATAGGTTCAAACACCTTATGATCTAATAGATACTGATAAAAAATAAGAAAAAATGTCGATCTATAATGATCATCCATTATCTGTGATGATGATCATGGTAATAGACTATAGCACGTGCCACCTTGCACATAAATCTCCTGAATGGACCTGTAACACCTATCACGTGTCTCTGAAGCCTGAGATGGATATCATCTGTTCCTATCTCAGGAATGTCTACGGTCAACCTCTCAAGGTTGTGCTCCATGTCTGCTAGGATCTTTGTTGCCTGGTCCTATGGAGGTGTTGTAGGTTGTTCTTCCCGCCTATCAAAGTGGCGAAGTGTTGCTGGTAATTGTGGAACGACATCTGCATTTAAATATTTTTGTCAATATTAGACGATAAAAATTATATTAAAAACATCAAAATAATCCACTAACCTAATGCATCCCACTGTGCCCCTGGAGGCAAAGATGTTTCAGGATCACCCCTGTAATCCATTCCTGCATAAGGAAAGTCTTCAATGGTGAAGACTTGGTTCCTAAGCCACATGAAGTATACTGGAGTAAACCAAACTACTGAGCCACCCTTGCCACCATGGCGAGACATTAGTGCCACCCATCACACCATATAAGGTTCCTGAGGAGCCCCACTATCTATTGGAATCAGCCGAGGAGCGAGAAGAAGAATTCTCTCTAAAGCAAAAGAAATGAGAATAGCACCATATCCGAAGTTTTTTAACTTCGCATTATTTTCTATAGTTAATTGGCCTTTCATGTTGGCCAATAATCCTTCGCACCAGTTAAATATGGTTCCTCCAAGACACTCAAATTTTGTTTGCATCTGTGACTTAGTAGCCACATGAGGAGCTACACTCCTGTACAATCTAGTTACTGTAAATTCTATCACTTTGAGAACCAATCGCAAGATAGTTTTAATATCTATGCGACCATCCCTCAAATCTTCCTCAGTCCTACAATATTATTCTTTGTAACTAGCAGTGGGAATACCTCCCTGTCTGGCCCCAAATAAAGATATGCTTCTTCCTCTCTGGGACAATTCGGTAAGGAAATAAATGTCTTCTAGCTCAATCTTGAGCCAGTGGTCACCAATTATGAAGCATTGGTCTTGAACATCCCACGTATTTACAAGCCAAACCATTAACTTCACTTGTGCTTTCATCCCGTGGATAGCCCAAAATTTGTTTAAACCACAATTCTTCAACGCACGCATGGTTGTATTGTCATCCATGGCTTCAATGTCTATGAGCTCGTTTTCAAGTTCTCGCCACTCCAACATGGTGGAACAACCTACAAATCAACACATTTAAAAGTTAAAACCATTTGGAAGAGAATTTGAACCATTTTTTAAGAGAAATTTGGATTTTTAAAATGTTCACGGCACTTCTGAAAGTTCTATGTGTAGACAGTGCAGATGACTGCAAGTGCTCCACACAGAACTCATGGTAGCCCAATAATTTTTTCTTTTAAAAATTATCAGGGTCCGCAGTTATCGCATGCATTTCCCGCGGACCCCCGAGAGTGCATTTTAAAACATAAAATCCTCCTAAAAACTGAAATAAAGGCCCAAATTGAAAAATGAAACAGACAAAAATGAAGCTAAGAATTATGTGGATTACCTCGTTTTGACAATTTGAGAGATGGAGGTCGATTCTCCCGATATCTTCTCTGGAATTTTTTTAGGCAAAAGCTCTATATGCACTTCTCTAAACACAAAAGGTGAAAATGATTTGTTTTAACCCCTTTTTATATTTTTTAAATGAATAAAATATTATTATTTTGATTATTTTTCACTTTAAAAGGTCATTTTTAAATATTTTTACTTTTGGAAACAAGTATGTGTAATCTTTTGAGTTTTTGTGCAGGATACAGGATTTTTTGATGAAAAGAATTATTTTGACATTGAGTATACTTTTCACTTTTTCGGGCTCTGAAAAATTATGAAAAAGAAAAACCCTGTAGTTCTCTTTTAAGCGCTTTTCAGACTCTTGAAATATGAAAATATCGTCAAGTACTTGATTATTCGAAATTGTTAAAGTAAATGAACAACCGTCCCTTTAGTATAAGTTTACCGCTTTTCCAGACTGAAATGGACTAATTACAAAAAAGGTATACATTGACTAATCATGGTCAATAGAGTTCTCTCCTACATTATTTTATCATTTTTCAGACCCGAGAGACTAAATTTACGAAAAAGAACAACCATGAATTTTACTTATGTTTTTCTTCTGACTCCCTAAAACTAAAAAACGTCGAGTTTCTCTTATATTGGACTTGTTAAAATTTAACAGTAAAGGACCTATCAATTGCAAACAGGGCCAAACCACTCTTTCTTAGGGTTTGATTTTAATACTAATATGGACTCATCCAAAGGATGAGCTTACACAAACAAGCAAATGTTATCCTCCTCAAGCTTGTCAAAAATAAAGAGGTACTTGCTAGTCATGGTGGGGGGAAAAGAGAGAAAAAGAATCCAATTGTCACCCTTGTTTAAAAAGTAGCATGTCACTCTTAAACACGACAATTTGTCACACTTGTACCTAGGTTGGGAAATCTTTTGTCTAACAGTTAATCAAACCACATTGAAAGTTTTCAGCCGGTTTCTGGGTATTATCTTTAGGTCAAATGCTGCTAAACCATCTACAGTGTCATTATGTGTTCAAGAGATAGTTCAATTAAACCATTTATTGAAAAAAATTGTCTCCATTCACGTTGACCATCCCTGAGTCAGTCCTTGCAAATATTTCTTCAAAACCTGATCTAATGGTTTCATTTTGTGGGCTTTCCTATGACGGGTCACTTTCTATCGACATCAGCTCATCATCTAGAAAGTTGATCTAGAATCCTATCAGTACCTTTGGATCTGCATGCCTTAATGGTAGGTTTCTCGCCTTTGATGATAGGTTACATCATTGACCTTTGATCGAATGATTCTATGAGTGTTCGACTACAAATAATTCATTCACACTTCATAGATTGTACTGGAGTACTTTGAGAGTCATTGTCATTATTGGTGGTTTGTCTCACACTTGTTAACCATTCACATCATTGACCGGTAAGCAAGTGGTTTCTACCATGTTCGACTTCAACACAATCAATCGCATGGATAGATTCATACTAGTTCAGGAAGTGGAAATCAAGACCCTAGATCTAGTTTCCATGATCCAGGTTGCGAGGAGTTTTATTATTCATGATACAATAGACTACTCATGAGAGATGGTTGTGCCCATACTTTGTCTACTTTTTATGTAATATTGAAACCATATCTATATCAGAAAATTTATTTAGTTTTGATCTGAGTATGGGAATGCCTATCTCAGTGATGATATATATATGTTTGCATTGAATGTTTTTACAGGTTTTTGACTGGTGTCTCCAATCCAATCCTCGAAATGATAAAGTAATTCACTCTTTAGAATAACCTCAGACTTCACACTTTAGGGGGAAATCTGTTACACGTCATTTTGTCACCATGACATTTGACTGTTCATATGGGTCTATCACCGCCTATATCATGTTCCCTTAGAAGTCAAAAACCTCAATGTTCCTAAATCAAGTCTTGGAATTGGATAAAAGCTCTGTAAAACCCTTAAAAGTCTACCTGCGTGATTTTTCTATTATTTCCCTCTGCATGCGATGTTGTTCGGTCAATAAAATTCGAAAACCCCCACACTTTTTGCTACGTTTACCTACGCACCCCCGCGAAAATAAAATTAAAATAAAAAAATAAATTCTAGAAGCCTAGCTGGTCGAATATTCTCCCAACTGGAAGCTTCTAGAGTCGCGATCAATTCGAGCTTTATCCCTCCACTCATGGAGCTTATCCCTTGGTCCATGGAGCTCAAATCCCTTCATGTGAGGAATCCATTCCCCTATTCATGGAACATAAACTACCTCTGTTTCCCTATAAATTGAGCTCAAGTTTCAGGTTGAAGGGTAGATTGTAGATGCAATATTGTAAATGAATTGTTGAAGAGAATTCCCAAGAGTGCATACTTTCTACACTAGTGAGTTGTTGTTGGCATGATAATGATCACACCCTTGTGTCCATAACTCCATGTTGTTATTCAAAGACGAAGGATTATCAAACTGAAGGAGAAACAATTGTTCAGGACCCCAGGAGAAATATGTACGACATCAAGGCATCAGGTTGTAAGATTACTGTTTTTATTCAAGATAATACATATGGATCTCTTTTTCTCATTGAGTTTTTCTTTTGATTATTGAAATAACATCAATACTTAGAATCCTTGATCACTAATTTGGGTTAGTTTATCTTGATTTTTATGTGTTGCAGATGTTTTGATCATTTTATCTTGTATTTGGTTGCAGGTTCTACTTATTGGAGAAACCACTTTGGAGCGACAGGATAAAAGACTACATCGAATGTTTGGATTTCAAGGTAGGGGCATGTCCTCTCTAATTTCTTATAATAATTCTGAAATACAATTAATCTAGAGAAAAATGTTTTCAAATGGATGTTTGTTTCTAGCTGCTCGCTAAGTACTAGGGAGATCGATCTTGTCCACAAGAGGGATTAGTCTGCATAACATGTTCACATGTATTGCTCCAAAAATATAGGGTTTCAAAATTTGTCTTCTATTTTGGCCATGGAGTTCAGTGAGATCAAAGATATATGTCGAAATGGAAAGATAGTGGAAAATTGGTGTGGTGGAAAGGGTATTTGTAGGATAGTTCAGTGTTAATTTTGCAATCTAATGGAGCTCGAGGATTCTGGTGCAGATAATAACACAAGAATGGATAATGTCCCTCACATAAGGCTACCGTACTAGTTCATGACGGCATCCCATTTGGAGACTCTACGCACATAGATTTTTGTTTACTACACAGGCACCAAGAAGGGAATTGTAAGTTAAGGCTCCCAATGGCTTAGCTTGCTCTCTTAGCTCATTCACTAGTAAGAACGTCTCATATAGTCTTCCACCTTGCTGATTCCCTAAATTATGATAGATTACATGAGCTCGTAAGAGTAACAGAGATTGTGCTTTCGAACCCAATTCAGGACTTTGGTGGTTGCCACATAATTGCCAGAATTGCAGAGACACTTCATGAATGAATGCCACAGATCCGTTGGCATTGTCCCATATTCTGCCACCATCTCGAACTCTTTGTGCTCAAAATTTCCCAGGTTTGAATCCCCTAGAGAAAATGTTTGAGAAACTCATCTAAGTTCCATTTCCGAGTCTCATAAGATTGTTTGTTTATTGAAATAACGGAAATGGAGGTGCATACTTTTACAGAAGAAGAAGAGGAGAAACAAATAACGAAGCCATGGATTCTGGTGATGCAATAATTAGCAATGCAAGGGTGAGGGCGAGAGGAAGCCAAAAATTGTGTCGGCCATAGAGCAAATTTTTTTTTGCCTAAGTTTTCTCCCAGTTCTAATCTTGGTTTTGCATGCATTGGAAGATGGATATGGAAGACGGCGATAGAGCACACAACTTCCTCATCCACCACCAGCACCATGGATCCTCATGCAATGAATTGAACATGCAACTTTCTGATCTGGAGTCAGACGCACTACCATTGCACTTGGTGGTGTGCCTGTGTTGTATTGGTCGTGAGTTTATGAATTCTAATTATTTTATATTATTAAGGGATAAATATTTATTAAAATAAATGAGTTCAGAGTTTATGAATTCTAATTATTTTATATTATTAAGGGATAAAATTTTATTAAATTCATTGAGTTCAAAATTTTAGACACTTAAAAAAAAAAATTAATAAATACATAAAGTTATATACTCACACAAGTATTTCCATGCACATGGGAAATGGATTAGAATAATTATTTTTTTTAAATAAAAGATAATAAAAGATAGTTATTTTTTCTTAGAAAAATTACAATAATTAGTCATAAACAGACAATTTGAAATTGGGTTGATCTTAATTTCACCACAAACAAAATTATGGATTAAGTATGCTTTTTTTTTTTGAAATATTATCTATAGGTCACATAGAGTTGAAACCTACTCTTATACCATATGTAATAAACCCAAATTTAACATGCAATTAATTATATCACATAAACAATTAATAATCAACCCAAAAATTGTATAAGTAATCATCATAGAATTTTTAGAAACATGAGCAAGATGACTTACCTGTAATGGCGATATTCCTTACTTGAGACTCCAAAGTTGAACGCTATTTGAATCCTGATAACCGCAACAAGGTTTTGGGGACAACTCTCCACCCAACCGTAGGCTCAGTTGTATAGGAGCTCTCCACAGTTGGCTTCCCCCGAGCCCTCAATCAACGTACTACTATCAAGGTATCCTTTGCCTCACAATGCCTTTCTCTCAAGAGAATGGATGAAAGCATGATCTTTGAATCTTCCTCAATGTCTATTAAAGAGACCAAAAAATGGAATGGGAATCACATGAACACATTCACTGTGTCAAAATGCAACTTTAGTTTTACTTAATTTAGTGTTCTCTTAGTTTAACTTACTTTTTGTTAACTTTACTAGTTTTTATAGTTTCTTAGTTTAACTCTTTGTTAATTTATTCTTTTTTACTTTTTGTTAATTAACTCTTTGTTAAATAACTCTTAACTTTACTTATATGTTTACTATTTAGTACTATTTATTATTTATTATTTTATTTAGAACTCCAGTTATTGTTTACTATTTTATTTATTATTTTTATTATTCTCTTGACTTGTTATTTATTTAATTATATTATATTATTTATATATTATTTACTATTTTATAATTATTAGGGGATATTACAGCGTAGAAGCAACAACACAGAGGGGCAGTGCTTACGCATTGCAGAGCTACAACTGCACAGTGGCTTCAGGAGGACAGCGCAACAACTAAGTAGAGCTTCAGTGATGAGATGTAGACCTGATTAACTTGTCTGTCAGTGATTGGGCGAGGGTCCTTCAATTGCTTAATTCTCAGCAACTGGGTTGCAGTGCAGTAGTGGGCAACACGATGCAGTAATTTGAGAGGGAGTTGCAGTACGGATGGAGTTGTGTCATTGGTAGTGACATGGGAAACAATATAGGAAGCAGCAGCACAATGGATGGAGGGCAGGAGGCCAAGCATCAGCAGCGCAGAGGTCAATTCCGAGATCTTGCAATACTTGGTGTGGATGTATTTCTATAGCACACTCCTCGCTAAGAGGGAGTGTTGATATTTTGAGGTAGCATCGGGTGTGCTCTAGCCCTGAGATTTTGTGGAATGGCTAAGACACACAAAACCTCCAAAACTGAGATATTAAAATAATTAATTTTTTTAATGAGGACCCTAAGTCTAACTTAGGGAACGATACAAATTAAAGTGAATTAATTAAACACATGTGATGAAATGTTCTAAGTGACGCGGATCAAGAAGTATTTTAATCTGAGCTGTCAATTAGATATTAGAACACAGTCATAGATGTTTAAACGATAAAAGTATAAGCGAAAGGATTGGCATCAGTTGGAGACACACAGACATTGGCAGAGCACTGAAGCTAAGTCAAATCTCTGGGGCAGGGTTTGTTGAGAAATTCAAAGCGAGTTTGTAGTGCAGTGAAGGGAAAAAATTGACGAGGGGTAAGTTGATCCAAGGTCGAGAATACATCAAGACAAAGGGGCAATGATTACCAGTCAGTGCAGAGCCAGCCACGAGGATGCAGTTCAACCATCTCCACGCAGAGGCTATGTAAGCCCAACCAAGGTGACGCAAACCCATCCAGCATAGCAAAGGGGCAATGCAACACCAGCCAGGGTGATGCAGTCCCAGCCGAGATAGCGCAACACCAGTCATCGTGACATAATGGGGATATTGGCTAGTTAAGGGCTGATGCAAAGGCTGCAGAGGCAGTGCTAAGGGTTCCAGTGGCTCAGAAGGGGCTCATGATCTGTAAATCTCATTTGAGGGTGTGATACAACCATATCTCATCTCTCTGAGTGAAAGGTACTTATTGCCATGTAATTTCTCTGTAGGGTCAACCATGTCTGGTGCCCAGATTGTTGTATTGAGATTCTGCACAATAACATAACCCCTCTAGAGCTTATACACTGGTTTTCCCGCATTGGGTTTTTCCAGGGACATTTTTCCAAAAAATCGTGTGTAATCTTGTCACATGTGTGTATTTTTCAGTAAATGATTTGTAGGTGTGTAGGCTTCCATTAGTGTCTGCTTTACTCTTTTTCTGAATATTTCAGTTAAACAACTTGTTAATGTTAATAAAACAAGTAGGTGAAGCAGATCTAGATACTGCAATAGGGTTTCTGTTTTCAAACTTTCACAACTAGTTATAGAAATTATTGCTAAATAAATTGGAATGTATAAATTGGCTATAGTTGTCTAATTTGTTCATAATACTAACTCATTCCCCCTTCCAATATTATCCTTGTTTCTAAAAATTTGTTCCTCTTGATCAACTGAAAGAAAGGGGTTGATTCTCAAGGTTTTGGAAGGAATAATTTATATTGTTTTCACATTATTTTTCTCAAAACCAACAATTATTAGATATTCTCGAGTTATCATAAGAATTTCCAGCCTGTCCTATAGATTCATATTTCACACCATTTAAAATTCATGGTAAAAGGGTATTTATTTTACAAAAATTTATTAATCAGATCATCTCTATCAATTTTTTTTCTTCCAATGGTAGGTTTTAATGCACATATAGGTTAGGGTGATGATAGACAACGATCTTATTCTTATTATAACTAAATGGGAAAATCATACTAAATGAGGGATTGAGCAGGTGGATATGATACAAGTTTTTTTTTAGATTTCCCATTAGAGATAGTCATGCTTCCAACCCTACAACTAATGTAGGCATCAACAATGGCCAACCAACATCCTTAAGATAAGAGGGTATCCATTAAACTTGGCCTTGGGATGAAGGACAAGGAAATATGCACAGATACTCCTAGGAATCATTTAGGACCATAAAATTTTCAATGATGCTTTATGGTGCTACTGTAGTGTTGGCATTATGGCTAATGTGTTTTCCTTGATGTAAACCTCATGGTTCTGCTACACATTCTTGTCACACTATGGTTGAGCTATAAACTAATGTGATCATGAATGAAGGATGCTTAATGATTGCATGTAATGATTATGTAAGTGTTGCTACAGTGATTTGTACAAGCGATGCAGAGGATGAGGAAGTGTATTGGTAGCTTAGTCACATGTTGCAATTGAAGAACATATAAAAATGTGAAGTTTACAAAACCATACGCTACTCCTGTGTAGGAAAGTTGTGTACATACTATAATAATTATTTTATAATAACATTAAATTAATTATTTAATGAAAGATATTTAATTTACAAGAAAATGATAAAATTTATGATTTATTTAATTGAATTTCAATTTTTACTTAAAGAAAAAAAAATTATGATAAAAAGAAAAATTGTCATGTATTTGTTTTTCTTTTTATATAGTGGAAAAACCTATCATAGCATGGTGAGCTAAGACTGCTGGCTACGATGGGCTATAGGTCATATAAAGCAAATTATTACAAGAAACCAATCATATATAAAGAATATAAAAATGTCATGATTGTCTGTCGAAACCATAGCTCAATCAATATGTTGTTTCAACTATCAAACCAGTAATGAAGACAACCAACTAGTGTATTTTTATAATTTAAATGCATTTACTTTAAAAAAAAAATTATTTATCATACTCAAAGTTATATAAATTGTTAATAAAAAATTTTAGAACATCTTTAATATAAATTTGATTGCAAAAATACAAACTCAAGAGATTATGTAAATTCATCAATTTAATGTCCCAATTGAGAATTTTTTAGTGAAATTAGCCTTAGTAAAGTTGAAGCCAATACATCCTTTCATGATTCTCATTTTCAAATTTTCTTAGAACATTGCCTGAAGAGGTGCATTCTACAACCCAATATGAGGGTGATGTGTGATTTCCTTCGTTCTTAATATAGTGTTAACATATGTTCCTTTTAAAGTAAAAAAAACATTGTTTAAATAAAAAACAATGTGACCTAAAGTAAAAAATAAAGGAATATAAATCTCTGAGATGTAGATTAGTTGGGTTGCTTTGGGTTTAGCCCCACCATGTCACAAGTTCAAACCTCGTGGGAAAGGGTCTAAGATGGAAGTCACATTCTCAATCTCCTAGTAAGAAGGAGACTAAGACCCTATAAAAATATTCCATTCTCACTCTTACGCATAAATAATCAATTAAGTAATATAAAATTAATCTTAGCCATAACTATTTCAATATAAATATAAATTAATTTATTTGAATATCAACTTCATATATTTGTATATATGGAGAAAATATATTGGCATGTATTTAAATAGATATTAATCAAAATAAAATAAAATCATTTTAAGGTGGACAATGTAATTAGTAAATAAATTATTTCAAACATCATGTTATCATGTTACTCACGTGACACAGGGTTGATTCTCGTCTTATGCCACTATAACCTCTAGGTGCAATTGCACAACACCTCCCCCCCTCCCCCTTGCACGACACACCGGGTAAGTTGAGGGTTGAACTTCTGACCTACGCAATGGTATAAACGCCTTAACACCACATTAGCTCGTGAGCATGCTACACCATTGCGACTATTTTAATGTTCATATTAAGTGAAATATTTAAATGATATATATATATATATTAATTATAAAGTAATTGAAAAAAAAAAATTGATAGTTAAAATATTTCAAGTATTTTCATTATTTTACATCTTAGCATTTTTTTGAGGTATATTTTTTGGGTCAAATTTGTTTGAAATATAGTAAATATTTTATGAAATTGTAAATTTAAGCTATTGAGTGTACCCTGTCCAAGCGTCAAAAAATTGCAATGAGTCCATTAATACATTCAAAAATGTTATTAAGACATTGAGTCCTTTGAATTAATAAAAAATTTAGAGAAATTAGATTTTTAGAGGTTTCAACAATTTTGATTTTTTTTTTTTTAAGATGCAAAACTTAAAAACAGTTTGCACTCATCTCTTACAATGTTTGTTAGAATCAAGTTAAGTTAAGTTAAGTTAAGTTTGCACTCATCTCTTACAATGTTTGGTAGAATCAAGTTAAGTTAAGTTAAGTTCCACATGGAGTACACAAAATGTTAAAGAATTATATGCACATAATAAATTCTCTTCAAAAAAAGCATACATAAGAAAAGTACAAATCCATTCATAAGCTGCAACACATAATCAACATCAACATGCAATTCAACATCATTCACTCAAGGAAATCAAGTTAATGAAGCTACAAACTCAAGCATTTCAAGAAAATGCTACATCAACATTCAACGAAAATTAGTCATTTGGTAACTTGAATATATATATATATATATATATATTCTGATTCAGTTTGTAATCAAATTCAAATTGAGTTGAATTGTAAGGGTACATTCTCGGTTGAAAGCGACACCCAAGTTTTGAACTAATAGGAGGTAAAGTGAGTCAATTCTCTTCAATTTAAGTCAATTAAGTCAATTGATTCTATTGGGTAGTATTCAACATCCTTCATTTTTAAATTCAAGCAATGATCAAGTAAACAAATTCAAGTGATAGATTAAGCAAGTTAAAAAACAAATGATCGTGATCAAGCAAGCATGAAAACAAGCTAGTGTGAAGTTGATTGAAGCATTCACAAATTTCAAGCAAGTGTGAACTTAATTAAAGCAACAACCAAGCAAGCGAGCGAGTTCAACTCTAAAGCAAGCAAACATAATTAAGCAAGTTCAAATCTACGTCAAGTGAGTGTGAGTTCTAGTATTCAATTATTCACGTGAGCGTGAATCAAGAAAAACAAATTTCACCTAGTAAGAGATCAACAAAATTCCAAATCAAGTGAGCGTGATAAACTCAATCAAGCGAGCATGTCAAAATGGGAAAAGGTGGAAAATCTCTTCAAAGTGTAGAGCTAGAAATTAAATAATTGAAAGAGTGGAAGAATACAATTGAATTACTGGAATGGAAGTTGAAGCAGAATCAAAACTTAATCGATCAAATGACCAGCACATTAGAAGCAACGAAAGAGTTTCAAATTGAGCTTGAGATAAAAGAAAAACACATTAGTGCACTCCAAACAAAGTTAAGTGAAAAGCAATATATTTTACTAGATGCACAATTGACAGAGAAGTTAGATGCAAGTTGTGACACTGAAGACCTCATCCAAAAAGTTGATGAAAGTTATGATAAATTTGATCTAATCCACCAAGTTGATGTTAGTTGCGACACAAGAGATCTTATCCATTCATTTGTACTAATTAATGATGCAACGAGTAGTACCAAAGATCAAATTGATCAGTTTGATGCAGCATGTCAAACCGATGAACTGTTAATGTTTGATTCCCAATGTGATACATAATATTTAATAAATCAAGGACAAAATGTTAGCAGCAACAACCGGTGTGAAGAACAACAACAAGATGGAATTTCCAGGAAAGTGATGAGACCTTGGGATGAAATCTCCTTCAATAAAGATCAACATGGCCTAGATTACAACAAAGCCAACAATATGTATGTTCCAGATTACTCAAGACCAGTGCAATTTGTCAATGCAGGCTTGCAAGACAATGCTCATAATAAGTCTAACCATTGTAAACGAAATGGCCATATGGAGAGTAAATGTTTTGACCTCCATCCTTGTCACCATTTTGGCAAGAAAAATAATTCATCAGAAATATGTTGCAAGCGAAATCAACCACCTAGATCTAAGATCAATTATGCATGGATTGATCCTTGGAAGTGTTCATCTACATTCAAATAATTGTCTATGTGTTATCGATGGATTCAATCTCACATGAAGAAAAATTTTCAAGTAAAATGAAGATGGTGAAACTCTCCTACACCTGAAGGGGGGTAGTTCTGAATTCAAATGCCGATTATCTCTCCTTTTAGCTGACAAAGGGGGGGAATGATAATAATGGAATTGAAGGTTTTCTGACTGAAAGTTTTGAAAACATCTACAAAGCAACAGTGAGTAGTTTTCAACAACATCAAAAAAGCAACAGTCATCGGTTTTTGACATCAACGGTAAGTGGGTGATCATCATTAGTAAATATTGAGTGGTCAATATCAAAGAAGCCAATGGGAAGTCAACATCAAGTGGGAAGTTTTGACATCAGCAAATTTTCCAGTGAGCATTTTCAATATTTTGTTAGTGGACATGTAAATTTTCCATTGGACATCATCAACATTTTGTTAGTTGACAAATGATGTTGATTGCAATAAAAGGACAGATGCACCATTTTGCAGCTTGGCACGTGATGGAGTTGTCAAGCTAAATTCAGAGATGAATTGGAATTGCAACTAGCTCATGTTCTCTTTAGATTGAAGTTTTTTCGGTATCCAGCTTTGGTGATTTTTTCAAGCAGTGTTTTTGAGGATTAACAGTTTTAGCATGAGAACTTGGAAGATGGTTCCTAGTTCTTATTTTGGACTTATGATTGAGGAGGGGAATTTTAGCCTCACTCTCATGTGATTAAAAAAGTTCTACGTCCAAAATAATTCAATTAAATAAATCATGAAAGTTAGGATTTAATCCTACCTTTCTAGATGTGGTTTTTTCCTCATAGTTAGGAGTCAGTTTAGGTCCATTTGGTTGAGATATTCTCTCATGCTAGTTAGGCTCCTAGATTAGTGTTTTGTTCAGATCTTTTCTCAACCAAAGAATCCAATATATACACACTATCTTGAGACAAACTTTCTCATGTATTTATATGTATCATAAACTTATTTTAACAATGTGAATGTGAGAGTACAGTTAGGCTCTCAGGACTTTTCCACCACTTCTTGGTCTTGGTAAATTATGTGTGATTATTTATGAAATCTTCTTCATTCAGAGATATAATATAAGGAATTCAAGCTTCCTTAATGCTCTCAAAATGTTCTTCAAACATGTTAGCTTGCAAGTTTTAATATATATTTTGTTCTATGATGTTTTGGATTGTGAAACTTGGATGATATAGATAGAATATTGTCATTTACCTATGTTTCAAATTACAGACCTTGGTTCACTATAATGTCGGAGATATGATCTAATGCAGTGAGCATTCTTGAATACTCCTAAAATATTATTCAAATAGGTAAACTTGATATTTTCTCTATATATTTCTTTCTATAATGTTTCAAAATAAAAAATCTAGAGGATACAAAAAAGAGATGTCAAGTTACTTCTCTTAGAAATTTCAAACCTTGTTTTGCTGTAATTTTAGAGATATTATATGAGGAATATAATGTTCCTAATTTCTCTTGAAACATTCTTCACACAGGTTATCTTGGCATTTTTGCTATCTTTCCTTTTGAGATGTTTCAGTTTGTGAAATTTGGATGAGACAAAAAATAGATCTCAATGTACCTATGGTATAAATTTCAGACATTCCTTTTCTAAATGTAGTACATATGATATGAGGAATATAATATTTCTTAATGATCTTGAGACATGCTTCAAATAGGTCAAATTGGCATTTTTTCTATAACTTAATTTTTAGATGTTTCAGACTGTGAAATTTGCATGAGACAAAGAGGAGATATCTAGTAAATATGGTAGAAATAAATAAAATTTGAAAAATTATATATGTGGTAGGTTTTACAAATTCATTCTTTGAAAGAATCCAAAAGAAATAAGTTTTGGAAGAATTAGAAGTAATGAAGGAAGAAGAAGAAAGTTGACCTTGTGAAGGCAGAAGTAACTAACAAACTTAATGAATGTAGAAGCAACAAATAGACTTGGTGAATGTAGAAGTAGCTAACATACATTGTGAAGAACTAAGTAGAACCACTGAAGTAGGTTGGTTCCTACAAATATTTGTTGCAGTGGGAATTGGTGTCTTCCATAAGTTGGTGCCCGAAAATCTTGTAGTAGTGGGGATTAGTGTCTCTTGTACGGTGGTCCCTACAAATCTTGCAACAATGGGGATGGTGTCTCCTATAGGTTGGTTCCTATAAAAAAATAAAGGGGATTAGTGTCTCCTATAGGTTGGTTCCTACAAAGAAACATAAGGGATTGGTGTCTCTGCATGTAGGTTGGTGCCTACAAATTGATGTAATAGTAGGTTGGTGCTTACAATATCTTTCAAATATAGAAGTTTTTTTGTTTTGTCTTACAATATTTTCCACATATATATTGTGTTACTTGCTCAATTTTTGAGATTGGTGTTTTATGATGTTCAAATATTTAGATAAGTAAAAATTATCATTATGTTGATTCAGCCCCCTCTTAGTATAATTGTGAATCAAAAAATTATATCCCTCTCCCACCCACATTACTCTATCTCTCTTTCTATCTCTCTCTTCCTTCCCCATCCATCTCTCTATGTTCCCCCATGTATGTATCCATCGTAATTATCTCTCTCTCCTGCCATATGTCTCGGTTCTCCTCTCTCTCTCTCTCTCTCTCTCTCTCTCTCTATATATATATATATATATATATATATATATATATATATCCTTTCTCTCTATTCCCCCTTTCCCCCATCTATATGCTTACCCCCCCCCCCCTTTCACATCTCTCTCTCTCTATCTCTATGTGTGTGTGTGTGAGTGTGTCTCCCTCCTACATCCATATCTCTCTCCCCATAACTCCCCAACTTTCTCTCCCTCCCTCTATATCTCTAACCTCCCTTCCCTCTTTTTCCCTCTATACCTATCCCTCTCTCTCCTATGTTTCCATCCTACATCCCTCTCCCTTTCCCCCACCTCTCTCTCCCTCTCTCTCCTATGTTTCCATCCTATATCCCTATCCCTTTCCCCCACCTCTCTCTCCCTCTCTCTCCTATGTTTCCATACTATATCCCTCTCCCTTTCCCCCACCTCTCTCTCCCTCTCTAACACAATCTATCTAATCCCCTCATTTTTTCCTCCTATCTCCCTTTCCATATCCTATATCTCCCTCCCTCCCTCTTCGATATCTCTCTCTCTCTCTCTCTCTCTCTCCCCAATTACTTCTCCTTTCCTTCTCTCTCTCTAATAAAAAAAACATTCTTTCTTTGTCCCCATCATCTCTATCTCTCCTCCCATATGTATAAATTTTCTCTGTCCCCATTTCCTTATCTCTTTACTCTATCTCTCTCTCTAACACCCCACCCCCCATCTCTTTCTCATCTTAGTCCTAATCTCCATATATCTATTCCTTCTCACATTATAGTGGGTTAGGAATATGTGCATGTGTTATTAATGCATGCCCACTCCTTCCTTGCACCATGTAGGCCTTTCCTTCTTGCATGAGACTAGGCATAGAAGCAAGAACTTATGAACATTATTAATATGTGAACATTATTAGCACATGCATGTTCCTACACGTATAAGAAAAAAAAACACTTTTCCATTGCTATCATTTTGTCTCATACATTTAAAACTCATATTCGAAAATATCACAAAAAATATTCTATTGCAAGTGGTGGTTTTTCTTAAGTGATTTCCTTAACTATTTTTGACATAGCCTTGTTCTATTAGAACCTTTTAATGATGGAAAACTTACATAATCAAACAAAAAAATTCTAGGAGGAAGTTGTCTCCCCTTTAAAAAATTTCATACCTAAGAGTAAATGCAAGAATTGATATGGATAAATATTGGCATCCACCCATGACCAACTCCAATCATTGCACAAAAATTCCATGTTGGACTCTAGTTTGTTGTTGCAAGTGAAGTGTATACATCCAATGGAGGCAAATCAAATTGCAACATCATGTTATATTATGTCCAATATTCCATAAACAAGAAATTATATAGTGGAAGAAGACATTTAAATTTTTTGAGATGTTGAGTATCTAAAGGTGGAAACTAAACAATTGAATGATTTGAATCTTTTTTGTGAAGTGGCTCATCATGTGAAAGTTTAATTTCAACAATTATATGTTCAAAATATAAACCAAAGAACTATCAAAATCACTCCCAAGCTTGAAAATTAGGCGAATGAAGTGCTACATTCTATTAGAAAATGGATTGACTATTTTTGTCCACCTTCCTTACATGTGCTCTCAAATGCATGACAAAGAACTCATAGATTTATTCATGTGGATGAAAGTTATCTAGCATGAATTGTAGGTAAGTTAATTAAAAAAACTATTTATTGGTAGAGCCATAAAATTTTGAAAGAATTTTTTGATTCAATAAGTGATGCAACAAGATGTCAATTACACTATTTAGTTGTTGCAAGGAGAATGTTAAACATAAAGATAGTTAGAAGTACAAACAACAATAATAAAATTATTATAAACAGTCATGAAGATTTGAATATAATTGGAAAGACTAATTTAAAATATCATAATGTAATATTAGAATATATTGTAAACAAGTCCATAAGGCAACATCATTTGATGTCATGCACGTCTCATATTTCAAATGGAAAAAGAAAAACTCTTTGTAAGTATTCTATTGTAAGAGAAATAATTGATAGCCCATGTCAAACAAATTATTGGGTATTCATTGTTAGATTACCACATTCAAAAGAAATTATTGTCCCTTCACAGGTAGGCTGTCTCATTCACACATGAAGTTAATTTATGATGTTAAGGAACTAGGACAAAATGTTTGGCATGGAAATACTAGGCCTTCATCCAATCAAAAATATGTAATAAAATTAAAAAATGTTGTGAATACCACCAACCCCACCGTAAGCACTTCCTTGACATGACACAAATAGAACTTTATGAGGGATTCAAGAAAGAGCTCATGGAATTGAACCTGTACTAAGTATCTTTCGAGAAATGCAAAGTTGGGTATGTTAGAACATGCATAAACCGTAACACATGTTGTTGTAAATACCATGAAAAAAGATATTATTTGTATGATACATATGTACACATTCATCATGTTATTCATCGTGAAATTATGTAGGATTTCTCATCCAAACTACCACATTTTTCATCAAGAAAATTTATTCATAGCATCACACAACCAAGGCCTAATAGAAAAAGATATTATGCAAAATTGTGTTCAGATGGGACATGCTATAGGTGCAATGGATTTACGTCATTAATATGGTGCATTCACGAAATTAAGGAGCACAAATTTTGGAGGGTGATAGTAAACAAAGTTTCAAATATTTTACCTATGAAATAGATAGTGGGAAAGAAAGTTGAATAGACCACATTGTTGAGTCCTAGGTAATTTAACATAGCATTATTTATTATTGCATGTTCAAATTAAGCATATATGTTTTTTCTTATGACCTTATATTTGTGGCATGAGGCATAAGTATGTGATTTCATGAAGTAATTTTTTGTAAAAATCGAAACAAATTTTCAACATGTGCATGTAGCCTTATGTAAAGATTAACAATTTAGAATTTTTAAGCAAACCTTCCCCCTAGGTACTACATTGTTAGTTTTGAATTTTAATGAGAAATACACCCTTCAACCATAGGTTGAGATCCAAAACCAATGTTATAATTCTATTGATGAGGAAAAATGCACCATTAATGGTAAAGGGATCTCCCCAATGCGAAGTCCCAATAAGACTTCACACTATTTTGGATAGGAGTCTCATTCAGTATGTGGGCCCAAATGAAGAAATGTTAAAGTGGGGCGAGTGTGAAATACTCGAAGAGTGAGGATGAATTAACCCAAAAATTATAAACTTTCAATACAAAATACAAGATCATAATACCACAATAGTAATAGTACTAAGTATATCTCAAGAGGAATTAGTTAGCTAAAACCATCTAGGACATAAAAGAGTAAAAGAGTAGTAAAAAATAATTGCAAAGTAGTTCAAAAATAATAACTAGTTTTATGCATGGAATGAAAGAGAATGATTCAAAAACATATGTGAAATAATCCATGAATTAGTTCAATAACATTCAACTCATGTGAAGGGGAACATCCACACACAATAAAAGTGCAAGATGGCCATTACAACCACCATGAAAGTGCAAGAAAATATATGCCAAGAGTGAAGAGATTATTATTAATAACGATACAATGTCAAGTACATGTGTTATATGTCCATCAAAATCCAATAGTGTAAGGAGTATTTTTCATATCGTATTCAAATAAGTCCCTAGCCTCACCACAACTCAGTCTACAATTTTGAAGAGTAAGAGTGCTCACAACTACCTAAGTGTCAAAAGACTCAAGTGCTAAAATCTTTTATCTCAGAGGCATGAGGGTACATTTATAAAAATGGGTGGTTGAATCTTCATCTTCTCTGTGAATCCTCAATATCACCATGACCTATCACATTCTAAATGATTTTTACAATTCATATTGAATTTTACGGATTTTTTTTTGGTATTTCTCCATTTCCATAATTATAGTAAAATAATGTTTTACAATATGACAAAAAATTCGATGAGTCACAATTGATGACATGCCTCCAAGATTTTGTGATTTCTAAGTGGATATTAAATTTCTTGAAATCATCACCTAAATTATCAATAATAGAAGGATAGGAAAACTTGCTTCACCTACACTGCTTAGCAAACATTCCATAATAGCCAGTTTACGATGTTGTGACAATGCATTGACGAAAACCTTCAACAAAATTTTAAGATGTTTAGTAGTCACTATCCATCATGGAACCATTACTGATATCAATTGTTCTAAGACCCTTTGTGGATGGTTATCATCTTGAATTATAGTTTATTTACTCATAATTTTAAATATATCTATATATGATCTAAAACTTGATCAAGAAGCAACCTTCTCAGAGAAATCATCGATGAAAAATGATGATTAGGAGTAGTTAAATACTTTTCATTGTTGACACATCACACAACTAGATCCACATTAAATTTTTTACATAATATTTCCTTTAAATTAGATTATGTCAATAGTACATTTATCATGTTTTTTAAAACTGTCAGTACAACATGTTGTAGGTAACATTTACCATTGTTTTTTGATCGATGAGAATTATCACGGAGAATATTTACGATGTTGTTTTCTTTTATAATAATATTTATCAATTGTATATTATCATGTCTTCCTGTTCAAACTTATTCCTCTCATACTATCTCCTAGGAAGTAAACAAATTTTTAACTTATTATAGGTATATCACAAAAGACTACACCCCGTCACTAGCCCTGACATATTCTTAGTCAATAGAAAGGAAAAACATGAACATCATTATTTTTTTTTAGTAAATAGTCACAGGCTTTATTTGTGTCTTTATAATAGAGTTTCACATAGATGGGTTATCTTTCTTATTGATTGGAATTCAATGATTGTCATAATGGAGCTTGGCATTTGAGTATATGTCCAATGCCCTTGTGTAAGAGGAATTTATGCAATAAAAAAGATATAATACAAAAAAAAATTCCTTCGTGGAAGTCATCATAGAACTTTGGCTTGCTTTTTTTTACAGAGGTGTGATCTTTGACTACTTATTATTCATAAAAATACTTGAGTATCTTTTTCACCCACTCATGCAGATTTTTTCTGCCCATGTCGGTGATTTTTAACATTAACTGCTCATCACTGTTGTTTTGGTGCATTAGAAGGTTGGGTAATATATTTTTTTTATTTTTCAAGGGTCGATTCAATTAATTTTTCATGGGTTTTAATGAAAATTTTTCATGACTTGTGCTAAGCATAGTAGATATTTTCAAGCATTGTTCTTCACGTATTTATTAATATTTTTGTCCCACCATTTTTGTATCTTGTGCAAACTCAACATTTATGTGTGCATTATTAGATCAACTCGCTTTCAGGTGGCGACGAAACCAATGTTGTAATGTAGAGAACCATATACATGTGTTGTCGACAGACTTGTACACCAAGACAATAATATATATATATATATATATATAAAAAGGAATAGAGATAAGAATAGAACAAGAAGCAGTGTTCAACCAATGAGAAGCATTTTTATATTATATTTTCTAATTGATCTCTACAACTCAGTATGGAGATATATCTCAAGTAAAAACGTAAACATGTAAAAGTAAACGTAATCTGTAATTAGTAACTCTACCGGATTGATAATGAGCTTTGACAATTTTGTCAGCTATAAATTGGTATTTTGTTTCTAATTGATCTCTCAAGTAAAAATGTAAACATGTAAAAGTAAATATAATGTTTAAAATTTAACATTTTTGATCTAATGTCAGTCCTATTTAAAAATAAACTTAATTATTATGTATAAACATAATATAAATTTAAAATATAAAGAGGCTTAGGTATGGTAGTTAATAAAAATACAAATAAATGAGAGACATGCTAAATAAATAAAACCTTCTTTGATACTTACTCTAAAGGTATGTTAAATAAATAAAGCCTATTTTTATATTTACTTTATAAACCTCTTTATATTTACAATAAGTCAAAAAAGAAGTTTTATTTAGGTGAAGCCTATATGCCAAATACCGTGGGCAAAATTATTATTAATACCATGGGCTAAATACCATATTTATAAAAGAGGTATGGTAAATAAATAAATGAATATAAAAGAGGTATAAAGAGGCATGATAAATATATAAAAACATATCAAATATCATTATAAATCAACATCTAATTATATATCAAGTCTATGGGCCAAATACCATAGTAAATAAATAAAACCTATTTTTATATTTACTCCATAAACCTCTTTATATTTACCATTACTCAAACAATAGGTTTTATTTAGGTGAAGCCTATAGGTCAAATACTATGGGCCAAATTATTATTAGTACCATGCCAAAATACCATTATTATCCCTAATATTAATATTAAAAGATTAATTGCACTAGATGGAAGAGGGAAGACGATTTATTGCTCTAGATGCATTGATTTCATTATGGATGGTGATTTCAATCCTATTTGATTTCTTGCACTATATGCATTGATTTTAGTGTAGATGTTGAGAGAGAGAGAGAGAGAAAAAGGTAGGAGAGAAAGGGAGAGAGAGGAAGGAGAAGAGAGAGGACTTGAGAGAGATGAAGAGAGTGATGGGGGAAGAGAGAAAATTGGAGGGAAAAGATAGAGAGGGAGAGAGAGAGAGGGAGAGAGAGGAAGGATGAGAGAGAGGAGGAAGGAGGGAGGGAGATAGAAGGAGAGATGGAGGGATAGAGAGATGGAGTTGGAGGGGAGAGAGGGAGGGAAGAAGAAATACAGAGAGAGTGATAAGTGGAGAGAGAGATTAAGTGACAAGCAAGAGATGGAGAGAGAGTGTGTGTTTTGGGATGAGATAAAGAGACAAAGAATGAGATATTAAGAGAAGGGATAAGAGAAGGAGAGAGGTAGGGATATAGTAACAAAGTTGGAGGGTGAAGAGAGAGAGATATAAAGATGTAGGAGAGAAATGGAGAGATAGGAAGGAAGAGGGAGGATGTGAGAGAGTGGATAGAGGGAAGGAAACAAAGATGTAGTTCGAGGGGGGAGAGAGGGAAGAAGATTTCTTGCACTAGATGAATTTATTTCAATGTAGATGGAGATTTCTAATCCATTTTGATTGCTTGCACTAGATGCATTGATTTTAGTGTATATGTTTATTTCTAATTATATCTAATTGCTTGCACTATATGCATTGATTTCAAGGTAGATGATTGCTAATCCTATATGATTTCTCGCACTAAATGCATTGATTTCAGTGTAGACGATGATTTTTTATCCTATTTGATTGCTTGCATTAGATGCATTAATTTCAGTGTAGATGTTGATTTCTAATTATATTTGATTACTTCCACTAAATGCATTGATTTCAATGTAGATGATTTCTAATCGTATTTGATTTCTTGCACTAAATGCATCGATTTCAGTGTAGATGGTGATTTCTAATCCTATTTGATTGCTTGCACTAGATGCATTGATTTCAGTGACGTTGGTTTCTAATAATATTTTCTTACTTGCACTAGATACATTGATTTCAGTGTAGATGGATTACCTGCATTAGATGCATTTATTTCAGTGTAGATGTTGTTTTCTAATCCTATTTGATTTTTTGCATTAGATGCATTGATTTCAGTGTAGACATTGATTTCTGATGTTATGTAATTGGATGTACATTGATGGTACATTAATTTTAAAGTGATTGGATTAACATTGTGCATTAATATAACTGTAAGTAGGCAAAATTATTGACAATGTACATTTATTTTTGTGTTTTAGTAATTCAACCTATTAATATCGAAGAGCAAGAGAGATAATGTATGATGTTTAGTACAATATTTCTAGCTAAATATTTAAATGGCTTAAGATTTCAACTGTTTTTTTCATATACTCGATATGAAAAGATAAGAAAACTAACAAAGGTGACAATAAGAATAGTAGAAGAAAATAATTTGAGATTTATTACAATGAAGACTATTTGTAATTGAATGCATTCTTATTATTCACATTTTCTATCATTCAATAGTATTACATTGTCACTTTGCATTCAAATGTTTTATTTGATCATTTTTCATCATTAAAGATATTAACAATATTTATCTCAATAAACTGAGGTAACTAAGAAAATTTTAAAATTAAAATGATCATTAAATATGAGACATATTTAGCATATATAAAATTATTATATTTATATTAGATGTATTTACATATTATTCATAAAATTAATCATATGTTTGATATATTTTCCTTGGCTTTACACGACTGAAACCAACCTAGATCCATATAACTCCGGATCTATCATGCACCAAGGGGGATCAAATCTCTCGAGGTGCAAACCTTTTCTCAAGTTTTACACTCAAAAAATAGGTTTGCACGTCTAGAGATTTGATCCCTCTCGGCGCATGATAGATCCGGAGTTAGATGGATCTAGGCTGGTCCTAGTATATGTGCATATTTATACTATAATTTAATATATACAATGAATTAATTGACTAACTAACTTGGTCGACCCAATCAATTACATCTCGGTATGTTCACTATAGATTCTAGTTGGATATCTTGACCAATCAACTCTAGTTGACTGAGTCGACTATCCCTTCCAACATTTAGTAATAATTGCAACTATTATGGTACCTTTCGGAATAAATAAATAAACTATTTTAAGAAAAAGAATCATGACATAAATAAAAAAAGGACATATATAAATAGAGAATTTTTCCTCACTCTATTTACTACAAAAACAAGACAACTATATTACAACAAGGCACATGTTTTATGTCATGCATAAATTTGACACACTTAAGAATAACTCATATGAAAAAAATTACTCAACTAATGATAATTGTTTAAAATCAAAGGGTTTTGTTCATATCTTAATCAAGCATGGAATTGTAAATGATTTTATTTATGTACTTCATTAGAAGAAAATATGGTATCAACCATTCACATTTCTAGGAAAGGGTATGTTCAAAAATGGTAATTCCAATAAATCTTTCATTGACCATTGTGGATATGACTAGTGGCTATCATTTCTAAAACTCTCTGATCCATGGTGAATTATAGTGATTCAAAGAAGAAATATGTTTCGATTGAATGAATGGAAACTCAAGCCTCAATTTTGTATAGTGCCATTGTGGCATCCCCTAGTTAATATTCCTTATTGAAAATAAATTTTATATTAAAAAGGTTAAGAGAAAGGGACACATATTCTAGTTGCTCAAGGAGGGATAATTTTTGAAGAATAGGTTGCTTTAAATAATAATTCTGGTTGGTTGAGTGGTTTTAAATGGGCTAACTATTTAGTAAATTCAATTGAAAATAAGAGGACAAGACTAGGTGTCCTTTAAACTCCAACTATAAGAAACAAAAGGATAAAATATTGAAGAAACATGGGTTGCATTGTCCAAGGAAGTTGACCTACATGGGCCTAGTAAAAAGAAAAATGGTTGGTCTAGTGGGGTACGACATGAAACAAGTCAGAGAGGGAAAATAAGACAAGGGGGCATAGCTAAGTAGCTAGAAAACACTCAAAATCACTCATGCATGCACAATGGAAAGAAAAAATGGTGATCACTAGAGAAATTCCTTCAAGGGAGGAGGTGAGAAAACAGAGAGAGAAGTGATCAGATATCATAGAACTCAAGCATTGGAGAGAACAAAACCAGCTATAGAACCCCCAAAGATTATTTCTGGGTAAAATCATTGTGGGGAGCAGTGGTTTCCTTGTAAGGCTAAAGAACCCACTAGAAGATTATGGACTGAAGAACCTACATTTTTGGGAAGAGTCACTCAGGTGCTTGTGAGGGTTGTTGAACCACCAAAAATTACCTTGTTGTTGAAGCTTTGGTGCTTGAATCATTGATGAACCAATTGGAGAGGTGATTTCTTATCCATCATTATCTGTTCCAGTGATGAACCTTCCTAGATATTGAATATTTTCTCATGAATACAAGTTGAAAACTCTTTTTGTTGTGGTATCCTAGCATGGATGTGATTATGCCTAAAAATAATAAATGATAACGTGCATAGTTGGTGGATTAAGGTAGTGAGGTCTTGTGGAATCTTGTTTTAGCTATTTCATTGGTTCAAATTCCTCATAAGCACTCTGTTAGCACTCAAATCTACCTCAGGCTGAAATGAATTAAAACTCAAGGCTACATCAAACCACGCTCAGCCTCGTAGCTAGCCCTACGAGGACAGGAGAGGGCTCTCTCCGTCAATCTCGAGAAAATAAGCAATAGGATGCGAGATGAATTACAATAAGAACTGATTTTAGGCTAGTAAAGGGATAGGTATGTTTGATTTTTGGTTTTTTTGAGTTTTCGCTGGAGTAATGGGAAAACAAATTTTGGGTCCGGGGATAAGGTCAGACCTTTGCAGAGTTCAAGCTGGGGCGAGGTAGGTGATGATCTTGATGCTTTAAATTGGATTTATGAATAGATTAGACCGACGAGGAGCTGAAGAGGGCAAAGAAGAACTTGGATCCTCTCCAAACAGCTGAAAACATATAGAACTAACTGAATTCAAAGGCTAAGCACTGTAAACAATGGATTCAACCTTAATCACTCATTCAACTTAGTTCAGAAGCATAATGAAAGGATGGCAACATTAAACATGAAGAAACTTACAGTAAACAAAGGAGAAACATCATCAAGAACAGAACACCACAAGGATCCCAACAAGTGCCGCAAAACCCCCGATCTTTCCTTAGCCAAAATATGAAAAGTATGTACAATAGTATCAAAAGTATCCCAAGAGTCCAACCTCTCCAACCTCTGAAAATGATTGAGAAATTACAATATATAGATCACTCTAACACCTTTCCTCACCTCTAGGGGTCGAATTCCCTCTTCAGGGATCAGTTTCAACCAATTCTAATCATGGAACTACAATCTAGGCAGCTAACAACTTGCCTCTAAAAGAGTGGAAACTGATCCATTACATGATTTTTTACTCATTTGAGAGTGAATCTTCTAGAAGAGATAAAAAACAAGCCAAAGTTACATGCCAAACATGAATTTACATCATAAAAACCCAATAATTCTATCCATAGGCAAAACTGGTCCAAAATAGGCGAAATACTGAGCTGGCAGCTGAAAACTCAAAAAAATCTCTAGGTGGGTCGCTCCTGAACTGCGTGGGTCGCTCATGTTCCAGGCTGATTTTGAGGTATCTCCCGACATCCAAATTGAGCTCATGATAGCTCGTTGGAAAGCCCTGGATGTCTACTTTCCAACCCAAGTGGAATTTCTGAATTTGGAGTTGATTTGACCCTTCAAAACCTCATTCTCCCAGAGGTACTTCCTGCTGGTGCAAAAGGTGGCAGCAAGGTGATTTTCATGGTGTTTTTGAGCTGTTTGACCATCCAGATTTAGTTGAAATGCTAAGTTGACTTCAGAGGATGCATAATTAACCATGAAAAATACAAAAATGTAAAAATCTCCTCCAGCAAGTGTCTAAAAAAAATGCGAGCGCATGAGCGCGCGACCCACGTAGCTGCAAAACCTGTTTTTTAGACCAAAAATTTGAAAATGACAAAATTTTCTCCGAATTTGCCCAAATTCGGAGCGGAGGTCCTCCATCATGTGTCCTGCCCAGTCAATGAAGCCTCGGCGAAAATCCGAAGTGGATTAGGCCTTTTCCGCCGTTGAAGTGCTTTGCGCAACCTCCTCTTCATGATCTTCATCCTTGCTTTGCAAACATGCATGCGAGCCCAGTAATGGCCTTTCATGTGGCGAAGCATGTCTTTGTCTCGATTGGCCTTCGCCAACAACTTCTCCAGATGTATATTCACCCGCGTGAGTACAGTATCTCTGTCAGCTGGTGTCATGTCACCGGGCCTCTTTCGATTCCACTGCCTGTCCTCACGAATTTGGCGCACCTCATAAAATGTGAGCTCATCCTCGAGCTGTTTGTTGCGCTGCTCCAAATAGTTAATTACCCATTGAGCCTTCTGCAATTGGTCTTTCAGCTGATCATTCTCGGCCCTTTGCTCCTGGATGACTTCCCTCAGCTTCGAGCTAGGAGAGCCCGTATCAACATCAATGACTGTCATATCGGTGTCCCGGCCTCCTGATGGGCCCTCATCATGCATGGGCCTCTTGCCCCTGTCTTGTACCTGTACCTGCACTGAAGAAGAAAGCGAGACCCTTTCCACATCACATGGAGATAATACTCGCTGTGTCGATGAAGTTGGCAAGACCCCTTCCACCTCAAGTGGAGATAGTACCCGCCGTGTCGCTGCAAATAAGGCCCTGTGGCCTCGCTGATATATCTGAACCAAAGGAGTGATGATATGCTCAACCTCCAGCATGTCCGGCTGGTGTGAGGGCTCTCCTGCATCATGAACTGCCACGGGAGGCTGCTGTGGCACTCTGAAAAAGTCTCTAGAAATGAAATCCTCCCAAGTGATGCCCTGCTCTGCCAACTGATGTGACACCAAGATTTTGATCAAAGCGAAATGATATATACTCCTGTACTGCTGCACTGGGCTCGTCTTCTTCTGCACAAATGTCACCATCCTCTCTATGTTGCGGTGTATGAAATACGGAATATTCATCATACGCACCCTTGTGAAGTGCATCAGCAAACGAACATGATATGATAAAAGACGAGCATACCTGCCCTCACAACTAAAATACTGAATGATGAGCCTCATGAGTGGTGCATACTCATCTCTCAAGAATCGGAATGGAAAGACTCTGCCCAAGTAAGCCACATATCCAGTTTTAACATATGGCTCATAGTGAAATTTCTCTAACTGCTTACCCTTGCTCCATTCCTCGCCTATGTTCGGTATGCCAGTGGCTTGAGCAATAGTCAAAGGTGATACAATGAAATCAACCCCAGCAAGGCTTACCCGATCACCCCGTAAATGAAGAACAAACAGACGTGCTAATTCACGATGAGGCCGGGTTTGTGCAACCATCTCACAAAATCTGAAACATGACAAGAATCAAAAACAATCCATAGCTAATGGACATGCCTGCAACCGAGCCAAAGAAGTAGGCTCCTCTCTGCGATGATCACCACTTCTATTTTCTCTGCGGGAACCCCGTGGCACATTACCTTCAGCCACCGAATCACTGCCTTAAGATAGCAAACAAATTCTTTCCACCATTCATTTTCATTTCAAACCCTGAAAACAATAATGCTATGACTGTGGGGTTTTAAATCCTCCATTTGAATATTTGAAACCACCAATGATGCCACAAATGTGTTCAAAAACATCACAATCAATGATATGGACTGCTTGAAGGCAATGAGCAGGATCTGCCAAATCACACAAACTAAATTTCAAACCTCGTGTTCGCATAATGCTGTCACCTTTGTTGCTGCCTGTGTGGGTCGTTACTGAAAATTGTACTGAGATGGTCTGGTAATGTCACCTGTGTGGGTCTTCGGCCTCCACGTGGGTCGTGCAGCCCCAAAACTCTGTCCACGCACTTCAAAACTCTGAAATCGGCCCTCCACTTTGCAAACACGATTTGGGAGCTATGAAATTGGTTCAAATAAAACTTGTTTGGCTTTTATACATGTCACAAATATCTTCACAATCAGATTTTATTTTCAAATCTAATTTCAAACCCATATTACAAATGTTTTTGTAATTTTCACTTTTAGCTTTTTCAAATACAAACTTCCTTTGGCTTTTTTTTGAGGGTCGATACTAATGATTTTGCTCTGTCTTCTTGCGGGGGGTATAGCTATCATGGCTAGAGAAAAGACCGAAGTGCTCGCTTTGACAATGTTTTCATGAAGTGAACAATTACAATTTATTACAAAATAGATACTAGCAGCAAATTTCTGGTTCCAAAACAGTAGTTTTGGACTAGAAATATATTTTTTTTGAAATGCTGATGATAATAAAATAAAAAAATCACAAATGCAGAAATTTTCCTCACCTTCGCGAGCTTTATGACTACAGTATATAAATGACTCAAAAAACCCTAGAACACCAAGACACTAGGACACTTATTGACATTTTAATGACTGCAAATGAAATGACAATGACTATGAATAATTTTTTTGAGGGAAAATTTTTTAAAATAGCAATTCGCTGTGATATAATATGAGGAAAGACAAGATGACGGACTCTTTGCATGGGTTCACGACCGTGAGTCCTAGTGAAATGCAACGAAGTGGAACAAGCGAGACACCTAATAATGAATATGCAAAAAGACGAAATGATCACTGACGGAGGGCTCGCACAGGGGCCGACTCTAACGTGGCTCCCAGATGGGGATGGTGTCTCCATGGGAGATGCGCAAAATGACGGATCTGCGAGTCGTATGTTGCCTCTCACCCATTGGGCGATGGAATCATTAATGACCTAACCGACAAAACAAACTTTGGGACAATTTTATTGACTTGTAGATTTGAAGCTAATCGATAGAGGCTGCAATTTGACCAAAAAGCGACTAGACTCAAGCTCGACATGACTTTAAACAAGAAGAGCTCGATAAAACTTAACCTTTATCAATCTCAAACCAACCAACTCTCTGTTCCGGAATTATAGCCTTGTCTAAGGCAGTACTGAAAATGAGAGATCGTACACTACTTGCAATGAAACAAAAAGTAAAGTGATATATACAATGACAATGAGATCGGCGACAGAAGTACTCGAAATAATAGCGCTAGAACCGACTCATTGATTGACGGGTCCACCGGAACAATCATCTCCATTCATGTTCTTTTGAGAAGAAATATCCATTCACTCAAATGTGTCCCAATCTTAAACGGTCCCTTCCACAAATTCTCAAATTTGCCGTGCTTTTCCCTTGTCTTCATTCATGAGCATCCCATTTCAAAACTACTTCATCCAACTAAAACTTATACGCATTTTTGCACTTTTTGTCGTAGATCTTCTTTCAATGCGCTCACACGCAATTTTGAAAGTATTTTGAAAATACCTCCTCACGTGTTCCGCTGTAAATGAATCATCTCATTAATCCTCCGTGCACCATACAGATCCTCTTCACTTCCGACCTCTCGAAGCAATTTGACCACCGGGACAAGCAAGTGAAGTAGGAAAAAAGCTCGTATCCATCCCATACACCAACTCGTAAAGGAGGAGCATGCCAATAGAATTTTTCGACTTACCCTATCAGCCCATAATGCATTCACCAACTTTTTGTGCCAAGCTTGTGTTGATTTCCAGCAATTTCTTAATGATATTCACCATGATTTATTTGAAGATTCGCCATAGCCAGCTGCTAGGATGGTATGCGGTTGAATGTCCCAAGGTAATATTGTGCTCAAACAAAAATCAACCATCTTCTTAGACTTAAAAGTACGTTGTAGTATACGGCGATTATTTTGCCTAGGACACGCAAAGCGTGACGGAATATTGCTTTTTCAAGGGAAAGAGATAATGTACCGCATCGATGCTGTCTTTCGACGCAGTGGGGAATCGCCATCAATCACACTTTGTGAAGTAGTCTGGTCGCTAAGTCGCTCGATCCATGCTATGTCAGTTCGGAAGATGCTGGGGTGGATTTCCTCAGGTAAAATCCAATCCCCACCCATTGGAATGGTGCACCTAACTTCGATTGGTTTTTAGAGGCAAAGGCTGGCAGTTTCTGCTTCCTTCGAATACTTTGACACTCATGACAATTTTTTAACAGATTTCCTTGAAAACATCGGAAAACAAAGAAGACCAATAATACCCGCCCTTAGAATCTTACTCATGTGGTCTTCCAAAACAAATTACCTCCATACATACACTTTGTGAAAATCCTCCAAAACTCTTTGAGCTTCCTCTTCTGCAAACAATTCAACAACATACTCTGGGGTCTTTTGCCATCTAATGCAGAATTCAAATATGAAATTTAGCGACTCTCTAACTTCAATGTTTCCACTCTTATTTTTCGACATCCCGAGCGGTGTAGACAAATTACGCAAGCACATATAAAAATGTCAGCATACCAAGGGGAGAAAAACAAAATATATCTGGTACTACCGAATTCGGATGCACTTTCCTCTTCTTCATCGGACATGGCAACAGAAATCAAATTTATGTCTAGAGTACGTGCATTTGTTTCAACAATGCCAGCTTGGCGAGTCACTTGTCCTTTGATCGACTTGGTCGGTTTAATTTCCCTCGTACTCTAACAACGCAAAATGATCCACTTACTCTCTTCTTCCTTCACGGATACGTCATAACCATCAAAAACATCTTTAACTGTTGCGTTAGGAACATATCTGTCGTAATGTGGAATGCAATATGTACACACGGGGGAAAATCCTTCAAAGAAAAGCCTTTACAAGCGCAAGTGCTTGTTTCTCAATGATATTATATTTCCTCAAATGCTCCATCTCTAATAATCCGACTGAAAAAAGCGATGGCTTCTCCACTCCATCCCTTTTTTGCATCAAATAACGTACCGTGATATGTGTGCTCGAAAGCGAAAGAAAAATAAAATGAAGTACTTGTGTGAAATCTGGGCTGATTAAAATAGGAGCTGAAAGAAAGAAAGAGCTATCTTTACTAAATTGAATGACTTTCTCGCCTCTTCGTCTGTCTATACTCACAGTCGTCTCTTTTCGGCATGTTCGTGATTTCTCTAAGGTGTCTACAAGATTGAGGAATGAAACGACGCAGCAGAAAAATTCATTTTACCATTAAATGACTAGATGTCTCTTTCTTGTTCCGGGAGCTGTTCAATCACGTTGTATGGCTTCAACATCATGTGGGATCACTCGAATACGCCATCTTTTTCAATATGATGTGTTAAAGCAGATTTCCTTCATCCATGGCGAACAAAGCTCTTCTTTGGATTCGAGCGAAATGCCATGATTACTCGCACTTCGGAAACAATTTTTAGGATGATATAAATGTTCCTCATCGTAATTAGAAAACACGGTTAGATCATCAAGGTAAACAACCAAAAACACATCTTTTCTCATTGGCAAAAAGCCATGTCGCATCTGCATGTGCAGAAAAGGTAGCGCCCGCATTTCTCCTTTTTAAACCGAATAGCATCTTATCGTAATAAGAAATGTTCCCCAGGAGTGGTGAACGCAGATCTCTGTCACGATCATCTTCCTGCACTAAAATCTAGATTATAACCTCGAGTACTCCAGATTCTAGGTGGCTGACATCCTTGATGCTCAACTACCTCGACGAAGTATGTGATCCATCTTTGGCAACGGATAATTGTCCTTTCAATGATACCTTATTCAGGTTACATGAAGTCAATACATAAACACGGATCTCACATGCTTCTTTCTCGACGCGCACCAAGTTTGATATCCAATACGAAAAACGAATAGGTACAATAATTCCGACCTATACAACCTATTTACCTCTTTTTTTGATTGATGGCAGCAAATTTTTCTGGATTGATCCTCATCAACTTTTGACGAAAAAGGCTTGACTTTGGTTTGATGGGAATAGTATCTTGGATGATATTGGTATCATATGTTTTAAGATACTGAATAATCCTTACGCAAACACATCAGAAAATGAAGATAACAATTTTACATATTCTGCTCTTACTCTTTGGTGGATCAATGACTTTGACAATTTCATCATCTTGGGGATTCTCAAAGTGTCCCAATATTTACCCTCTTTCGCACCCTTTTTATCGGTGGCCTCGAGAAAAGTGATAGCAGGCTCAAAGCTACATTGTCTTGATCAAACAACTCTTCCAAAGGAATCAATCCCTTAGGAATAGTATGTTATCCTTCGACTCTGCGATACGTCCATTTGATTTATCTATATGTCATCGATACCATCATCAGAGTCTGTATCTGTGGAGGTATCTTTAAACTTACCCTTATTCTCACAGTAAATTCACTAATCTCCTCATCATCCTCAAAAACTTGCCAACATCGTTGATTGTCACGGAACGGTGGGCCGGTGTGTTCACATGTATCTCAAACTTGTTGCTGTGAATTCATTGGAATCTTAAGATTGCTTGCTTTGCCTTAGCAAGTCCACTGCCAACGACCATTTTGTATAGGCGGGCACACATGTCAAAGTATGATCGAGAAAATAATTTTCGGAATATCCAAAGCGCATTTTCGGTAAGTGCCCTCATGCGAGGATGCTTAGCACACAAAACTCACCTTTTAACTTGCTTTCTTATCACTAATTTCGAATCACCACATACTGCAGTCTTTTTGCTTACATCTGTGAGAATCTTACATCTTGACCAGCAATAAGAGCCTCGCGTATTCCGCTTCATTATTAGAACACATCGAATGCAAGATCGCACAGAACACACTCTCTACATTGCTCGGAACTCTTATCGGGAGCGTGAAAAATGGACTTTCGAATTCACACACCAATCCCGACGACCATCGCCGCCTAGTTGGACTGTTGTCGAAATCCATGGTCCAAAGACCATCTTCATCGTCCTATAAATGCCGAAACTGTGAAAAGCTCTGCTTTCTTTCTGTTGTTGCGCCCATTGTCTTGGGCTAGACTTCGCTCAAAAATGCCTTGTTTTTCTCTTCTTTCTTCTTTTCATAGAAACTTCTCTAAAAATTCTCATTTATTTCTGGTATGCTCTGTCCGCTCAAACTACATTGACTTTTCTACATCATTAAGAACTATCGACCAATCGAACACAAACGCCCTCTAAACTCGGGCATGATGTACATAGTTCACGTGACGATTGACCTGGCTTCTCTTTGCTAGTTATCATGTATTTCTATCATACACTCACGAAGGTAACTTTCTCATTTGACCGAAGGCGGAATTGTAGCATAAGAGAAATCTAATCGAAGTGTACCTTTCTCGATTTTTCTCAAGATCTTGCAAGGAGCATCCCGAAACGTGGAGGAATGTCGACAACCACTCACATCCATCAAAACATTCTTCGCTGGAATTTGATCTAAAATTATTTCCACCAAATCTTTGATGAGTCCTATACACTTTACCCAAGGCTCGGAATCGAATGAATACAAATCATGATACTCTCTTGTAATGTCTAATCCCAACTTTTCCATGATTGCCTTTGGCATCAAATTGTGCTGGCTAACCAGATCGCAGCATCGCATTATGCAACATATATTCATGCAACCTCAAGCGATGTAAAAAGGGAGGAACATTATCACTCAGGGAGACTCACCATTTAATGCAGGCCCAAAAATGCGATTCAAAGTCGATCATCATCTCTAACATTTCTTGTACAATCATTGGATCAAAGTTCAAGAATTTTGGGTGACTTGACTACGGTAGTGCATTGTTTTTCATAATCTCGATCAAAGAATGGATATTTTTAGTTTGAAATTTCATTTTTCAGAAACTAAATGTCAAACCTGTCTCGAGCCTCTTTAACTCGAATTTCCTTCTTTCAGCCTTTGTCTTTTCACTATACTTGCACTGATTTCACCCTTCTCATCTGATGATACTCTTTACTTGCTGCGGGGTCAATTGTCTCTTTTCCTCTTTTCACCGTGGTATCGGTGAATCGTCTTCAGTGCCGAAGCTTCTTTTCTTTCTACGATGGGGTTTATGGGCATCTGCGATTTCTCAATGAATACCGTCTGCTATTTCGTGGTCAATGCATTCAAATATCCCTCTTTGGTATTCATCTCGACTCTTCTTCTAAATACGGCACATCATTTGTATAGGATAAAAATCCTCATCTTCTCGAATCAAATTTGAACTTTCACCATATATTCTACATCCTCAAAGTGATATAAATAGGCAAATCACTGCCGAGGTGAAGAAATGATTTTGCTCACCCTCGACATCATCATCATCATCGGAATCATGACTCACAAGCTGTGCTCGCAAAAGAGGAGTCCTTTAACTTTCATTGCATTGGGTCGCGGCTCTTGAGCTCTTTGTTCACGTAGCTAAATTACGGATCGGTCAGCTGCCGCTGACGAGAAACTTTGAATTTCGAAATTGTGTTTCACGCCTTGTCGAGATTTATTCTTCTTAAAGCATTTTCCAGCTCACGAGTTGCTATGTACGTTTCCGATATAGATGTAGAAGGCTCTTCCTTTATTGTCATTCTCTTTTTCTCCGCGCTCAACCGTGTTTTATCATCTTGCGGGATGGCACTCTAACACTAACGGCGACCTTCGCATATCACTTCTAAAGTAGGTGGATCTCTATCACGAAGGCAATATAAGCCATCTCGGGATCAAAACCATCCAGAATTCTAGAGAACGGACTTTTTGGACGGTCTCGTAGTCATCCTGGAATAGCATTATACACCGTGATTGATATCTAATGATATAATCACAAACGAGACTCACGTGAGATTACGTTTGAGGTTTGTATATTACGATGTAACTGCAATGGATCCTTTTTTATCTCCCATCGGTCTAAAAAATGCCTCGAAGTTCACGCCAACGTATCGATGCTCGCTTTCTGTGGCAGAAAGGCTCGAGACCATTTCTTACCTCTCCTCCAAGTAAAGGTTTGCACAAAAAGCCTCATAGTCACATTTTCTTCATCAATCTTCGAAACGATCAAAGAAATGCGCTATATTGTCTACATCGTCGCTGTGCGAGAAGACTCACTGTAAGGGAGTGCCATCAAAGTGTAAGGGATCTTGCTCCCGATGAGTCTACGCGGGCATATCATTCAAGCTGGCAGGGGTAACACAAGAGGTGCAAAAACGAGCAGCCACATAGCTCTTGGTGGATTGAAGACAATGCGTTGTCGAGGGACACGGGGAGGAGTAGGAGCGGTTTAGTCTCCACGCAGATGTATTCAATGGAAACGGAGAAATTACTATTGACCAGTTGCTGATCGGAAAACTCGGTACCGAACCGGAATGGTAGGGATAAAAGGAGGTTCGATGAGGGATCCGTGAACTTGATGCACCATTTCGAGATGGGTCAAGAACTTGTGAAGTCGCGTATTCGGTAGAATTCAAAAGTGTTAGTATCCTCAATAGAACTTTTGCGATATGTCTTATCCGAAAGATGCGTGTGAAACAAATCTATATTGCAAATCTTCGATAGAATAATGGATGCGGGACTAATCTTGACAATTCGGTTTCGGAAAAAATTCACAAACAAGGATGTTTCAAACCGTGCATCAAAAGGGGATTTCATCAACATATATGATTTTGACGAGACGGAGATGCGGATCGGGTAAGCACTCTGGAGACTCTCAAAAACTCAATTGGCTTTCTCTTTTCGCAAACTCTCTTGGCTCCCTTGTTTTCTAAGGGTCCTGGAATCGGTCTCGGATTTTCGAATATTGTTGGTGGATCCGGTACGTATTCGCCCTAGTATTTCTTCTTCGAAGCCGATGTATTGATCTTCTCGGAAAACAAAAAATTACAAGGAACACAATCAATTATTTTCAACCTTTCGACTTCTAGACTCAATCATCCAAAAGGTCCAGAACGAATAAGTATACCGCATTTACATCAATGTGCGACACACAAGCTATCGGAGATCGGTCGACCGGCAGTTTATTCTACTTAAAAACATGGCATAACAAAAGCGTTTCGAAAGCTACCTCGCGTGACTTCGGACTCCGTCTATGACTCATCGGAGACAAACACATCAACAAGCAAACCATTGAGATCCCCGGTGTGGCTGCCTACTATGTTAGCACTCAAATCTACCCTGAGGCTGGAGGCAGAAATGCTAAAACTCAAGAAAGCTACATCGAAACCACGCTCGGCCCTCGTAGCTAGCCCTCTACGAGGACGGAGAGGGCATCTCTCGTCAATCTCGATATAAGCAATAGGATGCGAGATGACTTATAATAGAGCTCGCATTTTTAGGCTAGTAAAGGGATAGGTATGTTTGATTTTTGGTTTTTTTGAGTTTCCCTAGACTGGGAGTAGTAGAAAAACAATTTGTGAATTCCGAGGATAGATGGGACCTTTAGCGAGTTCAGTAGGGCAGGGGCGAGGTAGGTGATGATCTTGATGCTTTAAATTGGTTATGGATAGATTAGATGACGCAGAGTGAAAGAGGGCAAAGAAGCAAACTTGGATCACTCTCCAAATACGGTCGAAATACACATAGAACTAAGCACAGGACTTAAAGGCTAATAGCATCAGAACAATGGGATTCAACCTTAATCACTCATTCAACTTAGTTCAAGCATAGCGAGAAAAGATGCGACAACATTAAACATGAAGAAACTTCACGGGTAAAAAAAGGAGAAACATCATCAAAGAGCGAGTAGATACACCCACAAGGATTCCAACAAGTGCCGCAAACCCACAGTCTTTTCCTTAGCCAAAATATGAAAAAGTATGTATCAATAGTATCAAAAGTATCCCAGAGTCCAACCTCAGTGAATGCTCAGTAAATTACAATATATAGATCACTCTAACCCCTTTCCCCACCTCTAGGGGTCGCAGGAATTCCTCTTCGGGGATCAGTTTCAACCAATTCTAATCATGGAACTACAATCTAGGCAGCTAACAACTTGCACTCGTAAAGAGAGTGGAACTGATCCATTACATGATTTTTTTACTCATTTGAGAGTGAATCTTCTAGAAGAGATAAAAACAAGCCAAAGTTACATATCAAACATGCATCTACATCATAAAAAACCCAAAAATTCTATCCATAAGCAAAACTGGTCCATAATAGGCATGAACATCTTGTGAGGTGGCGTGCTGAAAACTCGAGAAAAATCTCTGGAGGTGGGTCGCTCTGGAACTCGAGTGGGTCACAGCTCATGTTCCGGGCCGATTTGAGGTATCTCCCGACATCCAGAATTGAGCTCATGAGTAGCTCGTTGGAAAGCTCTGGATGTCTACTTTTCCAACCCAAGTGGAATTTCTGAATTTGGAGTTGATTTGACCTTTAAAAACCCTCATTCTCCCACAGGTACTTTCTGTCTGGTGCAAAAGGTAGCGGCAAGGTGATTTTCATGGTGTTTTTGAGCCTATTTGACCATCGAGATTTAGTTGAGAAATGCTAAGTTGACTTCAGAGGATGCATAATTAACCATGAAAAATCCAAAAATGTAAAAAATCTCCTCCAGCAAGTGTCTCAAAAAAATGCGAGCGCACATGAGCGCGCGACCCACGTAGGCTGTGAGAAACACGTAGACCTTAAAAATTTGAAAAATGACAAAATTTTCTCCAATTTGCCCAATTCGGGAGCGGAGGTCCTCCATCATGTGTCCTGCCCGAGTCAATGAAGCCCCTCGGCCAAATCCGAAGTGGATTTGGCCTTTTCCCGCCCGTTGAAGTGCTTTGCGCAACACTCCTCTTCATGATCTTCTATCCTTGCTTTTGCAAACATGCATGCGAGCCAGCAGATGTGCCTTTCATGTGGCGAAGCATGTCTTTGTCTCGATTGGCCTTCAGCCAACAACTTCTCCGGATATGTATATTTACCCGCGTCGATGTACAGTATCTCTGTACATCTGAAGGTGTCCGTATCACAGACCTCTTTCGATTCCACCGCCGTTTGTCCTCACGAATTTGGCGCACCTCATAAAATGTGAGCTCGTCCTCGAGCTATTTGTTGCGCACTTTGCTCCAAATAGTTAATTACCCATTGAGCACTTCTTGCAATTGAGTCCTTTCTTGCACTGATCATTCTCGGCTTCCTTTGCTCTGGGATGCAGCTTCCTACGACTGCCAGCTAGGAGAGCCTAGTATCCCAACGCATCAATGGCTGCCATACGCGTGTCCCGGGCCTCTTTGATGGGCCCTCATCATGCATGGGCCTCTTGCCCTGTCTTGTACACCGTGCCACACCATGAAGAAAGCGAGACCCTTTTCACATCACGTGTGAGAGATAATACTCGGCCGATAGTCGGTGAAGTTGGCAGAAGACCCCTTCCACCTCAAGTGGAGATAGTACCCAGTTGTGTCAGCCCATAAATAAATAAGGCCACCAGCAGCCTAAACGACGTCATGTCGAATCCAAAGGAGTGATGATATGCTCAACCTCCGTTGATGTCCGGGCAGGATTAGTGAGGGCTCTCTGCATCATGAACGCACACGCAGGCCGCTCGTGCACTACGAAAAAGTCTCTAGAAAATAGAAATCCTCCCAAGTGATGCCCTCGTCTGCCAATGGCGATGTGACACCAAGATTTGAGTCAAAGCGAAAAATGATATATACTCTTGCATCTTGCTGCACACGGGCTCGTCTTCTGTCCTCGCACAAATGTCACCATCCTCTCATGTTGCGGTAGTGACATAGTACGGAATAATGCATCATACGCACCGCTTGTGAAGTGCATACGAGCCAAACGAACATGCCAATGTGAGAAAAAGCAGGCATGCACAACACGCTCACAACTAAGAAATGCCGGACTAGACTGAGCCTTGCGAGCGTGGCATACCATCTCTCAAGAATACAAATGGAAAAACTCTCGCTCAAGTAAGCCACATATCCGGTTTAATGTATAGCTCACTAGTGAAATTACTCAATCGCTACCCTGCTCACATTCTCTCGCCTATGTTCGGTATGCTAGCGTTGGTGAGCAATAGTCAAAAGGTGATACAATGAAATCAACCCCACAAGGAGGCTTGCCGATCACCCTGCAAATGAAAGAACAAACGACGTACGTGCTAATTCACGATCAAGGCAGGGCTTCTAAGCCTAGCAACCATCTCTACAAAATACTGAAACATGACAAGAATCGAAAACAATCCCATAGCTAATGGACATGCTCGTAGAACGAGCCAAAGAAGTAGGCTCCTCTACTGCGATGATCACCACTTCTATTTTCTTCTGCCGAGAACACAGTGCACATTACGCTTCAGACCACCGAATCACCGCCATCAAGATAACCAAACAAATTCTTTTCCACCATTCATTTTCATTTCAAACAGCAAAGCGAAAAACGACCAATGCTGTATTTGACAGTGTTTTAAATCCCTCCATTTGAATATTTGAAACCACCAATGATGCCACAAATGTGTTCAAAAACAACGTCAAGCAATTGATAGAAAGCTTGTTTCGAAGTTGCGGTTTGAGTCGATTCCAAGCCAAAGTCGGGCACTCAAACTAAATTTCGAAACCCGATCAGATACACGATGGGTCGCTCGGCCTGCTCGCGTGGGTCGCTGCGGCCCGGTGGGTCGCGCCCCTTGCAAACTTATACCGCCGACTCGACTCGCGTGGGTCGCGCTGCCCGGAGTGGGTCGCTCGCACTCCACGTGGGTCGCGCAATGACCCCAAAACTCGCGTCCACGCACTTCAAACTGCGAAATGTCAGGCCCTCCAATTCTGCAAACACGATTTTGGGAGCTGTGAATTGGTTCAAAATGAAACTTTTTTGGCATATACATGTCACAATATCTTCATACAATCAGTATTTTATTTCAAATCTAATTTCAAACCCATATTACAAATGTTTTTGCAATTTTCACTTTCAGCTTTTCTTTACATACAAACTTCGCTTTGATGAGGTCGATACTAATAGAGTTTTTGTTGTGTCTCTTGCTGGGTATGGCGTATCTTGGCTAGAGAAAAGCACCGAGGTCATCACTTTTGACAATGTTTTCATGGCGCAATGCAATTACAATTTATTACAAAATGATAGACAAACGTTCTAGTTCAAAAACGGAGTTTTGGACTAGAAATATATTTTTTTTAAATGCCGATGATAATAAAAATAAAAAATGCACAAATGGCAGAGAAGTCCCTCACCCTATGCAGGCTTTTATGAATAGTATATAAATGACTCAAAAACCCAGACTACCAAGACCCTTGTGACACTTATTGACATTTTAATGACCCCGAGGAAATGAAATGACAATGACTATGAATAACTTGAGGAAAATTTTTAAAATATACTATACAGGTGTAAATATGAGGAAAGACAAGATGACGGAACCCCTTCGTGCAAGGCTTCATGGCATAGATCCTAGTGAAATGCAACACGAAGTGGAATGCAAGCGAGACACCTAATAATGAATATGCAAAAGACGCAAATGATCAACACATTTGTGAGGGCTCATATGGGTCGATTTCTAACACACTCACACCTCCAATCTATGGCTAATCTGCCCTCGAGGGTGAAAACTGACTGAGTAACTATGAGTTGTAGCTGTCTGTGTTGGGTGGAGAAGTTAAATCCCACTCTAAAGTTCCCAGGTGCTCTTATAAGACAATTTCACTCTTATCTGTTTTGTGTTTGAGATGTTATCATGTTCTCTTTGTTATTTGCATGTAAATAATGATTATGCTAATGTTGGAGTAGTGTTTTTCTTGCTTACATTACGACTGTAAATGATTGTGTAAATATCCCGTGATATGGTCCATTACTTGTGGAGCGTTTTTAACCTTGAAAATACTTGAAGCATTCCTTTTGCATAAAGGGATCGAATCTGCACTGTGGTAATTTTTTCTATACCCTTTTGGTATCCATGATATTGGTTAGAACATAGTTGATACATCAGGAAAAGTGATATCTTGTGAATAAGTGTTCCATTAACATTTTCTTAGAAAGACATATTTAATTCCTATAAGTATATGAGTCTCGTAAAAATTGTTCTAAATGGCTTGTGTATTGAGAGAGGGGTAGATCATTTGTAATATTTATCATTATGTAGAAGAAATGGTTCATTCCTTGTTTATTCCCAGAGCTCGAAAGCTAATCATATTTATCGAGCATGGAGGACACATAAATTCCATAGTACTAAGTACTCAGTATGTTTTGAATGATTGCTACATAACACGCCAGTATACACTGTGTTGTTTATAAAATTAGTATATAGTGCTAAGTATGCGATTAATGATATATATATATGTATGAATGGGTTGGGTCAAAGCCCTCATTGAAATCTTGGGAGGATTGCACACATTTTTTCCTGCACTGTATATGTATATATATATATATATATATATATATATATATATATATATATATATATATATATATATATATATATATATATATATGAGGAAGATACTCTAAAAACCACTTTCGATTCAATCCATTGTTCATAATGATCATGTGGGGTTGAGCGGTAGAGCCCTTAGTAGAATGGGGATTAAATTTCACCAATATGTATAACCTAAGGAGGTACAATTTATATCAAAATGTGTATTAAGTACTAGAGTGCATTAGTGTTGATGAGGCAAATCAAACAAGAAAATTGCCAAACACCATCACGATCGGTGAGGATCCAATAGCAGGACCCCCCTTCTCTCTATTGCTCAAATCAAATTTGGGCCCCCACATGTAAACGTTTGAGTAACAAATAATGAGAGAAGGTTGTTGGATAAATCTTGTGGAACTAGTTACAGCACCATGAACGTGGACTCAACCCTTGGTGATATCATAGGGAGGAGATGGATTTGTTATTAAGTTTGGGTTGTATATGGGGGAAGCACTCATGTCGTCGTTGATGACCCTCAAACACTTAGTAGGGATTTGAAAATGGGTGGCTCGACTTGTTATGCCATGCAAAAGCACTTCCCACTCAACGTTCAAACGAAACACTAAAGATCTTTCTTATACATGCATGTGCGGGAATTGCATACTTGAATTACGTGTATGTGTTCTTTAAAGCATGTTTTCAGTGCTTTGTGTGTGCGGAAATTAAACATTTGTTTAGGGCTGATAAAAACATGTACAACAACCATAAATTACGAGTAAAATTAATCATCCACACATAAAAAAAAATTCAATAAAGGAGTTTACCGACGTATGTCTTGGGCTGCATCTCCCCTTGAGCCTTTGTCAATCGACTTGGCTCTTTGGGATTAAGATGAAAAAATTCTTTTAAAAGTGCTATTTAACTCCAATGGTTGTTTGAACTGAACCAATGGGTTTATAATACTATCTATACCCTCTGGATTGACCGGCTAATCCTATGGAAATGGGACCTAGGCTCCCTTGGGCTTGACCTCTTATGTTAGTGTCCTTAGGGACTTTACTGAGTTTCTTAGTCGCACAAACTCTCTTAGAAGTCCTTTTATATTCTAAAACATTTTCTACTATATCCAACATATATCATTCATCCCAAAATATCATGTTCTATTTTTCTCGAGAATGATGCCATGACTCTCATATCTAGGCCTCCAACTGTTGGTGGCTTTCGGCTCCCATACGACTTCACTGTAGCTTCTTTGCTGACTAGAAGTCTCCAAAATTTCTCTAAAAATACTTCTCCATTAGATCATAACTGATTATTATAGTTAGAATAGACTATTCAATTGTTCGAAATTGGCTCTTGGCTACTGAGCTATGCTCCAACACCTAGTGGCATCTCCGCGGCTCTACGTACACCTTTGAAAAATTCTCTATAGCATCTCGACCTTCAAAAGTCTCCAAATGCTTCTTCAAAACCCATCATTGGATTCATAGTGTCTTTCAAGATAGTCGTAGAGTCAGACTATTGGATTCTCGAGATAGGCCCTCATTCTCTCGCTCGGCATCTTGGTGGCCTTCGTGGCCCTGTGGAATTTCTACGCAGCTAAAATCACGCTCAAAGTCCTCGTCTAGTTCACAGAAAACCTCACCAATGGCTCTATAATGCTCAAGATATTCAAAATTGACTATTCATTTTCGAAATTTTGACTAAAAATATGCTACAAGAGTAGAGAACATTCAATGTTTTCAAATTTTCTCCACTAAAAAGTCGGAAGAGCGCGATTAATTTTTCTCAAAAATAGAAATTCCGCACTAGAAATAGCGCTCGCTTCCGAAAAATTTCCGCCAACATAGTCAGAGCTTAATTAAAGTTAGCACTTGATTAGTTATCACCATATACAATACTAATAGCACCGGCACTTAGCTCCGGTCTTAGCACTTACAAATCATGTGGGGAGGGTCGCCGTACGATATCAATGGCTAACTCCTTCCATCGTGCGTCGGCATTGTTATTGTAAACATAAATATTGATGCACGCTATCCTTAACAAGGAAAAATTATGGGCTTTGACGGCAGGTTATGCTAGGCACTGTCTGTGCAGAGGTTATGCGCGCTTGAATATATATAGTGTTGTGTGGGTAAAACAATGATCGCTAAACCAGATTGCGCATACTGACATCTCTTTTCTTCATGTAGGAGGATGCCATTTGGAGAACTGAGTTCTTGGGAGGAGGCACTTCATGGGTTGAGTTTGTTTGGTGGGGTAATTTGGGCCATTCTGGAGGCCATGCTCAGTCGAGCCCAAGATCAGCTTAACAACCCCCATACTTACCATAAATGCAGAGAGAAACTAACTTGGGATGTGGAGCAAAATCTAGCTCTCCATGTAGTCTTCAACACATTGCATAAACCAAGGTTTGACTGATTTCTTTGATGAGCTACCTAGAATGGCTCATTTTCATTTTTGGATGATAACATGGGTATGGGGAGTACTCTCATTGGGGAGATGAGATTCCCTATGTTTATCATTACTCCTACCTTGAGAAAATAGTAGGACAACAATAAGGGTTTCCACTTACACCTTCCACACTTTTTCATGCATGTGAGCCATTTGGTTTGGCATACTTGGGAGGAAACATTGGAGGGCGCAGTTTATTGCAAATTATTTCTGAGTAGTGGCGCGGACTATTGATGAGGAGGCCATACAAGAGGAGGAAGGGTATGAATTTTCTTCTTATACAATTGAAGCTGAGGACAAGCAACATATTGGAGAAGCGAGGACCGTAATATTCCAAAAAACTTAGCCTTCGACTAAATGCAAAGATATTATAGTTTGTTTTGTCACTAGGTAGGTGAATAAGTGGGTGGGGAGGCCCAAAAAGTCTCCTTAGTAGCAATAAAAAACACTTCAAGTGTGAAAGGAGACATTTTTGCAGCTAAATAAAGCACCTCCAAGTGTGAACAAGGTTGGAATCATGTTGATTCGGTGAACTTTGACCCAAGTCAACAACACTCGTTATCGGAGGAGTGGAGATTAATTGAGGAATAAGGCATGCTTTGGAGAGGAGATGGATCTCATGAAGAAATAGACACTAATTGAGTCGCAGGGCAGGGCAGGCAATAAAGCTCATATTATATTTAAGGAAGAGTGATGGCAGCCATTTGGGATCATGTTTTGGATTATTATTTTGTGTGTATGGTACCATTTAGACTACTTGTATTCTTTCAAACTGTTTAGTTGAAATTTCAAAGTGTTGTTTGTACGGGTGTTACGATCGGGAATCCCACCTCTTCCATTGAGGAGATCTTGGAGGATTTTTTGTACTATAATTCCACAATTAGGCATTTTTCAAGCTTCAAATCTCATGTACAATGCCGGATTACGTGGGGATTTAGGTTGTGTTGCGTAGGGTATAGCGATGGAGGGCAGAAATCTCCATTTTTTTTAGCTTATTTTACTATGAGTAGATCGACCTTCACCTATTGAGTTGATTAGGTGCTTTTGTAGCCCCAGTAGATCATTCCTTCAGCCCCATATCATGCAGTCATTCCTGTGGGAGTACGTAAGTAAACAACGAAATGCGATGGGCAACTAAAAGAAAGCATGTTTGAAAATCCAAAATTGAAAAATACGGCCAAACCATTTTCTTGGTTTTTACTGGTTTATGGAGTAGAGTCAAAGTAGTTGAAATCACGGATCATTTTTGAGCAATATAACAGCCCTTCAGCACATGTTTTCTTCTTCACGCATAACAAAATTTTCTACGGTGGCCGTAGATAGCATAGCATCACTTTTCACGATGCTTGGTTTTCTTTGGTGAAGTTCAGACCATTCTTCAGCTTGAGTGCATTCATTTTGAGAACTATGTAATTTCATATGATGTTGATATATAATGAGATGGATCAGATATTTTTTTGCCCATTTTTATGTTTTTCTAATGTATTCCGGCATTTTTTTCCAGGTTCTACATGTTTAATTCTATATTTTACCGTAGTTGGAATTGTGCATATGTACATATATCCTCGTCTTTTCCATTTTGGAATATTACACAAAAATCACGCTCAAAATCCTCGATTGATTTACGCAAAACCTCACCAATGGCTCTATAATGCTCAATATATAGTCAAAATTGACTATTCATTTTTCCGAAATTTGGCTACGAAAGATGCTCAAGATAGAGAAAATTCAATGTTTCCCAATTTTCTCACACTAAAATTGGAAGAAAGCTGCTCAATTAATTTTCTAAAAATAGAAATTCCGCTAGAAATAGCATCGCTTCAACAATTTTGCACAACGTTACTGGAGCTTCAATTGAAAGTTTAAGTTCATCGAGTTATTTAGCACTAAGTCGCTATTAGCGTTCGCCCTCGCTGCTCTAGGCTCTGACGCTTGGTCATGTGGGGGAGGGGGATGGCTCGCTCCTTTCCCCCACTTGTCGGCATTGTTATTAAATATAAACATTATGATGCACGTTATCATCAACAATGAACAATTCTTAGCTTGGCGGTTAGGTGGAGGCTCTTTATGGGGAAGATCGTAGGTCTATGTGTGACCCCCACTCGGGTTTAACCTCTTTTGCCACTTATAACGTGCTAGCAGCAATATAGTCGTAAGGCATTTTTGTTGAAAAACAACTCCCCTAGTTGTCATTGTGTCCATGTACGAGCCATTGGTCAAATGTTAGACAATTGAAATTTTTTTTGAGCCATTAGATCCACAAGTAAATCGTTATATCAATTTGTCTCCATGTAGCCATTGGATTAAATGTTAGATGATTGAAATGTTTTAGGCCATTAGATCCACAAGTAAATGGTTATATATATATATAATGTTAGTTTTTTTTTCTTTTTAATAAGTTATATTGAATTTAGGTTTTGGTGACTTTTAAGTTAAAATGTTGTTATTAAAAAAATGTTATAAACTATAAAAACAACCCATGGTATTGCCCCATGGTATTCATGTGGAATATATTTTATTTAAAGGGGGAAATTAAGATGGCCTAGATCAATCTTAACTCTCGATGTACAAATTGAATTTAGGTGCACTTATGCCATATTGAGATTGATATTTTGTAATTTGTCCAATGTTGATGCAATATTTCTTAATACTAACCCATTTACCTTCACCTCTTTGGAATTTCTAATGCCCAATAATTAAACTATATTTCTTAGATATTTGTGCTTTCAAAATATATTTAAGAGTTAAGCTTGTGTTGATCACCTAATTTACTTTATCTTGAACTTTGTTCATTCATGAATTAGTACGGCCTCATTTCTTCAATTTTCAGTTGGTCTCTATACTATCTAGAGAAAATTATCATCAAAGACAAGTTTTTCTTGCAACTTCGATTAATGTCCATGTTTTTCTAAGTTTGGTAAGATCTTGTTGTAGGTAAGATGTTTTCCTCACATAAAAAAAATATATATGAATTAATTTTTAATTTGAACTTTACATGTACATTGAAAAAAAATTAAAATATTAAAAAGGGTGACTTCATTTGTGTGGTCGGTATTCTCATTGACAAGTTCCTCTACATCTCTCACTTCCTCATCATTTCCTGGTGTACATCCACATCTATTTCAAGCTCTCTCTGCTTTTGTACTCTATACCTCTCTTAATGTGCTCTATTTTGTACCTCTACATTCCTTTACCCTATAAATCTCCTTCATGCTCTCTATTTTGTACCTCCAACATTCCTTTAGGGTTGGCTATTTTCCTTTGACGTCTCTCTCCGTTTTATAGTAGATCATCATTTTTTTCATTTAAAATAAATACATTTTATAGTATATTGTTTCACTAGTATATATATATATATATATATATATATATATATATATATATATATATATATATATATATATATGTATCTAAAATTTTAAACTAAAAATTTTAAGTTGGTGTAGGGGCTTTATATTGATGCATCACACTATACTACATTTGGAGGTAAGGAACACTAGCACCCTTCACTTCAACGTTCCCCTAATGTGTTAAATCTCTATCCCAATTCACCAAATCCATTTAGTTCCAACTTAGTCTTATTTCTCACAAAAAAAATAACATTACTATATCACCAAATATATATCTTAAAAATACAATTGCTCTGGCATATGTAGATGAAATTGGAGTAAACTCTATTTCTCTTAATAAAAATTCTCTTTATTTACATATATGCTAGATATATTGTCTTTGAATGTATTTAAAATATATTATTTGAGATACGTGTTGATTTACATCTATGCTAGATAGATTGTACTTGAATGTATTTAAAATATCATATTTGAGTTACACGTTGATTTCATGTTTGTTTAGCAGGGATTATATAATCACTCAAAATATTTTTCACCTCAATTTCCTACTTCAATATCTATAACAAATATTTTATATATGTGAACAGATTATGTTGGTTTACATATATAGTTTTCACCGCACAATTTCTATTTCAATACTCTAACAAAAGATTTAACTCTTATAATCAATATCTTTGAAACCCTCCACGACACTGCTTCGATGGTGTTAGGTCCGTGATTTGGCTGATTAGCAAGCCAAATGACGGTAGTAACATCAAACTGACTTTGGAGCCCAAGGACCTAGCCTTCCTGGACTCAGAGAGGGCTCTCTCTATATGTGTAAGGGATATATGTGTGTTTGCTTGTTGTGTTATGATTTTAGGCTAGTTATGGAGTATGTTTTTTTTGTTTTGATTTTTTAAGTTGTGAGGGATGAAACTGATCAAAGATATGAAATAAGTAACAAGATGTTAGATTAACTGGGCTATGGGGTCAAAAGGTCAAGAAAGCTATTAGATGACGATACAAGGCTGTTGAAGGGCCAATTTGATTCAGGGTAGAAAGGATCTTAGGGCAAAATGGAGTAAATGGACATCAAGTTTGTGAACAACAAAGAGTTTTAAACATAACTAGTTTAATAGATAACATAAAAATGGTAGGGAAAACCATTAATCATGCAAAATTTAACTTCAAGCTAATCAATACTTAGAAATAAACATTCAAGCCATGCATAGAAGTATAAGACCCTCTAACTTTGGGAAATGGCTATCAGACTTTGGGGAAAACACTTAAGGAAGACAAACAACTCAAAACACTATGCCGAAATGCCTAAACATAGTACTTCAAGTTATTGGGAACTTTGAACAACAATATTTGCATAGTTTTAGGCAATGGGCTAGATTGAAACTAGGCCTCCTTGGTTCAAACAAAATGATAATCTAATCAGTCAAAGAGAAATTTCATGGATGGAACTATAGCTAGCCATAGGTAAGCAGGGCATACCGTAAGTCCTTAGCATGTATAGAACTATGAATGAAACAAGCAACAATATCCTCAAGTTGTTAAAGAGCAGTTAAGAATTCTTTAATGCAACTAAGGAAGAAGAAAACATGAAAGCTATGAAGATTCAGAAAATTTGAGGTGCCTCCATGGGAATATCTCAAATTTGTTCTCTACTGATCTATATCAAGCAAGAAACATGTATCATGAATGAAAACTAGAAGACAACAACAAAGCAAGAGACACTATACCATTCTACCAAGTCATGGAATCCATCAACAATCCTTCATCATTCATCCAAGAACATCCAAGGGGCATGTTGGGTGTGGAGCCTGATTATCTTGTTTACTTTGTATCACAGCATTGGACTCCTGTACCTTAAAAGGGGCGGCAACGCCGCTCGAAATTTAATCGCTGCCGTGGGGGGTCCAGGGGGGGCGGCAACGCTTTTCGAAGCCCCCCCCTGGCGGGAGTTCAGGGGCAGCGCCCCCGAAGCTAAAAATAGATGTAAAAATTGCCTTGTAAAAGTATAGTAATTTCTAGTCAATCTGGGCCGTTCATTAGGAAAATGATCTGACGATAGAAGTTATGTTTAGATTAGGTTTTTTTGCCCTAGAAGGCAACCCCTTGTATATATGAGGGTATTGTATTGCGGCTGTGGATTATGAGTGTATTCTCGGAGCGAGAAACAGAGAGGGAGACTAAGAGAAAGAACAGAGGATATTACAGCAGATCTGCTGTAGGTTTTGTCTCTTCATTTTTGCTGGATAATGGAAAGGAAGGACTGGCTATTTGGGGTGGCGTAGCCCAAACTGGGTGAACCACGTATATCTGTGTCTCTCTGGTTTTATGTGTTTTGTGTGCTTGTATTTTCTGCATATTTTATGTGTTTCATTGCTCTGTAATATTTAATTTTCTAACAACTGGTATCAGAGCCGAACGTATATTTGGCTGATAAACTCGCAGGAAAAAAGGGTTCCTGGTTCAAGTGCGAGAAATGGCGGACGATGGTAAGTTTAGGGTTGAGAAATTTAACGGCCAAAACTTTGCGCTGTGGAAGATGCAGATGGAATATTATCTGTATCAGAAAGATCTGTACCTACCATTGAGCGGAAAAAAGAAGAAGCCGATGACCATGACAGACACGGAATGGAACATTCTTGATAGAAAGGCACTCGGAACAGTATGGTTGTGTCTTGCGGCATCAGTCGCCTTCAATATTTCGAAGGAAACAACAACAGAGGGTTTGATGCAGACGTTGGCGAAACTGTATGAAAAGCCCTCGGCCTCAAACAAGGTATTTCTTATGAAACGATTATTCAATATGAAGATGTCGGAAGGTGGATCTGTTGCAGACCATTTAAATGAATTTAATACAGTTACCAGTCAGCTAAGTTCTGTAGGGGTAAACTTTGATGATGAAGTTAGAGCTCTGTTATTCTTGTGCTCATTTCTAGAGAGTTGGAATAGTTTAGTAATGGCCATTAGTAACTCTATCTCTGGATCTAGTACTTTAAAGTTTGATGATGTTGTTGGTGCTATCCTTAGCGAGGAAATGTGATGGAAAAGCTCTGGTGAGACATCAGGTAATGCTTTGAGTGCAGAGTCTAGGGGAAGAAGAATAGAAAGAGGAAAGAGCTCAGGATATCGCAGTAAATCAAGGAAAGGCAGATCCAAGTCTAGATCAGGGATAGTGTGCTAGAATTGCGGAAAGAAAGGTCACCTAAAGAAATACTGTAGATCTCGGAAGGGAAAAGAAGGAGACACACAGCAAGAAAACAATCATGAAGAAAATGTGACAGGTGATGTGTTACAAGATGCTTTGATTCTTTCTTTCGAAAATGTTACTGATTCTTGGGTTGTAGATTCAGGGGCTTCATTCCATGCCACACCCGATAAGAAATATTTTCATGACTATGTTCAAGGAGATTTTGGACAAGTTCGTTTGGGTGATGATAAACCCTGTAAAATTGTTGGAATGGGTAAAGTTCTTGTAAAACAACATAATGGAAACCAATGGCTACTAAAGGAGGTAAGACATGTTCCAGATCTGAAGAAAAATATGATTTCAACAGGGCAGTTAGGCAGTGAAGGTTGTGTGACAACTTTCACAGATAAAACTTGGAAGGTCACCAAAGGAGCCCCGGTAATAGCAAAAGGCGAAAAGGTTGGTACATTGTATTTATGCAATGGTATTTCTAACTCTGTTAATGCTTTAACTTCCAAAGGAGCAGATGCAGCATTATGGCATCATAGGTTCGGACACATGAGTGAGAAGGGAATGAAGATTCTCCACTCAAGAAATTTGTTGCCAGGTTTGAAGAATGTTGATTTGGATTTCTGTGAGAATTGCATTTATGGAAAACAGAAGAGAGTCAGATTTCTCAGAGTTGGGAAAGAAAAGAAGAGCGAAAATTTGGAGCTTGTGCATACAGATGTATGGGGACCTGCTCAGGTATCATCTCTCGGTGGCTCTCGTTATTATGTTACTTTTATTGATGATGCAACTAGAAAAACATGGATTTATTGTATTCAGAAAAAATCTGATGTATTTGATACTTTCAAGAAATGGAAATCTTTGGTTGAGATTGAGACAGGAAAGAAGTTGAAGTGTCTCAGATCAGACAATGGAGGTGAATATTGCAGCAAAGAGTTTGATAGGCACTGTTCAGAGCATGGAATTCGTAGAGAGAAGACAGTTCCAAGAACACCACAAGAAAATGGTGTGTCAGAAAGGATGAACAGAACAATCATGGAGCGTGCAAGGTGCATGAGATTGCATGCAGGATTGCCTTTACAATTTTGGGAAGATGTTGTAGATACTGCTGTTTATCTAATAAACAGAGGGCCTTCAAGTTCCTTGGATGGTGGTATTCCAGAGGAAGCATGGACAGGTAAAAAGGTAAACTACTCTTTTTTAAAGCCTTTTTGTTGTGAGGCCTTTGTCTATATTAATAAAGAAAATAGAACAAATCTTGAGGCAAAATCAAAGAAATGTACCTTTATTGGATATGGTGTTAATGATTTTGGATATCGCTTATATGATTATGAAAATCACAAAATCATTAGGAGCAGAGATGTAATATTTAATGAAAAGGTCTTGTATAAGAATCAGTTGCAGGAAAAGAAACAGGAAAAAGAAAGCAAGGAATACATGGTTCTTGATGAGATAACTGAAAAAGAAAAGGTGCCTGGAAATAATAATAATCAACAACCACAGCAGCAACAACCACCACAACAGTAATAGGCACTTCAAACACCTGAAAGTGGTGTTAGAAGATCTACCAGGATAAGTAGACCCCCTAAACGATACTCTCCTTCATTATATTATTTATTGTTGACTGATTCTGGTGAACCTGAATGTTATGAAGAAACAATGCAGGTTGAAAGTAGGAAGAAGTGGGAGCTAGCCATGGAAGAAGAGATGGACTCCTTAATGCATAATCAGACTTGGGACTTAGTCAGGTTGCCTGCAGGTAAAACTACATTGCAGAATAAATGGGTTTACAGGCTAAAGGAAGAAGATGGAGGAAAACAGAGGTACAAAGCTAGACTTGTGGTGAAGGGATTTGCACAAAAGAAAGGTATTGATTTTGATGAAATATTTTCTCCTCTTGTTAAGATGAATTCAATCAGAACTGTTTTAAGTCTTGTAGCAGCGGAAGATTTACATCTTGAACAGTTAGATGTAAAGACAGCATTTCTCCATGGAGATTTGGAGGAGGAGATATACATGCAGCAACCAGAAGGATATGAGGTAAAAGGGAAAGAAAAATTGGTGTGCAGGTTAAAGAAGAGCTTGTATGGCTTAAAACAGGCCCCAAGGCAGTGGTATCTAAAATTTGACAGGTTTATGTCCGAACAAGGTTATACTAGATGTCACTCTGATCATTGTGTTTATCTGAAAAGGCAAAATGATGGCAGCTATATTATACTGTTATTGTATGTAGATGACATGCTTGTTGCAGGGTCTAACATGCAGGAAATAAATGTGCTCAAAAGAAAATTGGCAAATTTATTTGCAATGAAGGATTTGGGAGCTGCAAAACAAATCCTTGGTATGAGGATAACTAGAGACAGGAAAAATCGCAAATTAACACTGTCTCATAATGAGTACATAGAAAAGGTGTTGAAAAGATTTAATATGCAGAATGCAAAACCAGTTAGTACACCTTTTGCTAGCCATTTCAAACTTAGTAAGGAGATGTGCCCAAAGACCCAAGAATACATGGATTATATGTCTAAAGTTCCATATGCATCAGCAATTGGAAGTTTAATGTATGCAATGGTATGCACAAGGCCTGATATTGCACATGCAGTGGGAGTTGTAAGCAGGTACATGAATAATCCAGGAAAAGAACATTGGATGGCAGTAAAATGGATTCTCAGATATTTGAGAGGTACCACAAATAAAGCATTATGCTTTGGTGGTTCAAACATTGCTCTACAGGGATATGTTGATGCAGATATGGCAGGTGACAGAGATAACAGGAGGAGCACTACAGGATATGTATTTACTGTAGGTGGAACAGCTGTCAGTTGGGTTTCAAAAATCCAAAGTGTTGTTGCACTTTCAACAACATAAGCCGAGTATGTTGCTGCTACAGAGGCTAGTAAAGAAATGATTTGGTTATAAAGGTTTATGGATGAATTGGGTAAGAAGCATGATATGGGCACACTATACAGTGATAGCCAAAGTGCTATTCATCTTGAAAAGAACTCAACATTTCATTCTAGGACTAAACACATACATCTCAAGTACCATTTCATACGGTCAGTATTGGAAGATGGAGAGTTGAAGCTGGAAAGGATACACACTAGCCAGAATCCTGCAGATATGCTAACAAAAGTTGTAACTAGGGAGAAACTGAGAACACGCTCAGTTTCAATTGGTCTTCAAGGATGACGATGAAGATGAGGAACAACCATGTCCAAAGAGGAGTCATTGTCCAGCAAATGAAGCAGCGATGGAGTTGCTACAATCAGTCTCCAAGTGGGAGATTGTTGGGTGTGGAGCCTGATTATCTTGTTTACCTTGTATCACAGCATTGGACCCCTGTACCTTAAAAGGGGCGGCAACGCCGCCCGAAATTTAATCGCTGCCGTGGGCCGTTCATTAGGAAAATTATCTGACGGTAGAAGTTATGTTTAGATTAGGGTTTTTTGCCCTAGAAGGCAACCCCTTATATATATGAGGGTATTGTATTGCGGCTGTGGATTATTAGTGTATTCTCGGAGCGAGAAATAGAGAGGGAGACTGAGAGAGAGAATAGAGGATATTACAGCAGATCTGTTGTAGGTTTTGTCTCTTCATTTTTGTTGGATAATAGAAAGGAAGGACTGGCTGTTCGGGGTGGACGTAGCCCAAACTGGGTGAACCACGTATATCTGTGTCTCTCTGGTTTTATGTGTTTTGTGTGCTTGTATTTTTCGCATATTTTATGTGTTTCATTGCTCTGTAATATTTAATTTTCTAACAGGGAAATCCAAAAGCATAACACAAGTAATTTCCTCCAAAGCTCATATGACCATATATTTCTTCTCTTCTCAAGTTCAGCCTTGTTTACAAATGAGATTTTGTGGAATAAATAGGCTCAAGTGAGGAAAACCTCAAGGTTCAACTTGCATCCTCATTGGCCTAATCAAAATATCTAGTTTCGTCCTTGAGACTTTGCAAAGACCAAGGCACAAAAATATCTCATAAAATATCTAGAAAATGCTAGAAAAGGAAAAATAATTGACTTTGCATCATTTTCCAAGTGCAAAAATAGCTAAACGCACATTTGGAAAAAGCAGAATTTAGAGGTTCAAAAATTACAAAAATACTTCAAATTTTCATCAGCAAAAGTTCCCCTGACTTGACGGAAATATTTGGCAGCCTTCCTAATGTCGAAACGGGACTCATGATATCTTGTTGGAAATCTCTAAGTGTCTACTTTCCAGAACAACTGAAATTTTCCAGATCTAATTCCCGAAAGTCCTTCAAATCTACACCTGTGTATAGAAAGCCAGAAAATTGCAGTTTGCTGATAGACCGGGCAGAGTGTGCAAAAAGTGAGCATTTTTCGCCGTTTTGAGGGGGAAAATGATCTTCAAATGGTCTAAAAATTGCTGAGGGCATGCTCATGAAATTATGGCATCCAATGATACCATTCTCCTCCTTTGATGAATCCTCAAAATGAAATGGCGAATTTATGATTTTTTGATCAAAAACTCAAAAATGCCAAAAATCCAAAAGTTGTCAAAATGGGCCCAAAATTGGTGTGCATGACCCTCAAGGGTCCTTGGCAACATGCTCCTAAACTAAAACCAAAATTTCAAGTGTTGATGTGTCCTTCTTCTCTTTCCGTGCCGGGAACTTCCCCTTTGCTTCCTTTAGTTTCTCTTGAGTGGCCTTCAACTTGCGTCGGGCAAACTGATTTAGCTTTTGATAATGTTTTGTCATCTTCCTTTGTAGCTCCAAGTCCCTGTTTGCTTTCTCAAGCTTCATCTCCAAATGTTTATTTGCTCTTTCTAGCCATGCCTCCTTATTGCTTTCAATTTCTTGCTCAAGTAGTGTAGTAAGGGGAGTGGATTTAAGAAGGGCTTGTTTCTCTTGCTTTTGCCTCTCAAGAGGTTTTCGAAACCCTATGGTTCTGGGCCTTTTCCACCTAGGCTGGTCCTCTTATTCATTCTCATCAAAATCACCTATGAGATCCTCTATCCTTGCTTGTGCTTTGGCAGCCTCTTTCTTGTATTTGATTTCTCGCGCCTCATAGACAGCCATGTGGGCACTCATTTGGCTGTTTTGGATATCCAAGAAATGATTGAAGTTCTTTTCTCGATGAAGGTCATTCTCCAATGCCTCAATTTTCCCCTCTCTATGGATCAGAAGATTCTCTAGAATGCGGGTCTCATTATCGCTGTCATCACTTTGGACTGGGATGACAGCCAATGCACATCTATGCTCTTGACTTTCTCCTACCTTGCCTTTCCCTTTTCCCTTGAAAGCTAATCTTGCACTCTTCCTTCTCGGCAAGTTAGTGAGAGGCTTCTTTGGTGAATTTCTTTTGCTCCGGATAGCTCTTGTCACTTTTGGAGTGACCACCTTGGGCATTTGCTCGCTTGATGTCTTGAGCTTAGCCTTTTCAGGAGAGGAAGGCATGATTGTTTTGCCTTTGTCACCTTGTTTGTCATCTTCTGGAAACTGCCTTTCCTCTTGAGGTTGTTGTGCAACTTGAGGATGCTGTATTATATCATGAGAGGACTGTTGTGTGTCATGCGAAGACTGCTGCTACTCACCTTCATCATGTTGTTTAAACTGCTACCACTGTTCACCAACATCAAGCTGCAGCTGTGCTTCAATTTCATGTTCACTTTGTGGCTCAAGCTACTGCTCTAACTGCTGTTTAAAATGCTGCCCTTCCACCTGTCCCTGCTGCTCATCACCACTGAGTTGCTGCTGATCAGCACTCTCTTCTTCTTGCTCTTTCTGCTGCTCACCTTCATCACTATCAAGCTCTTGTCCCCCATCACCTTCTTCCTGTTGTTCCTCATCTTTTCCTGCCTGTTCATGTCCCTCCTCCCTTTGTTGGCCACTTCCCTCTCCTTCCCCGTGCTCTCTTGACTATTCTGTGATGAATCTGAGTCTCCTAGGAGTAGGCCTACTGGAGGAAGGTCAGGGGCGATTAGTAGGCAATGTGAGAGATGTATGGACCGGAGGGACAGTGGAAAAATCTGGGTGACTGATAAAAACATCCCAAGAAACCCCTTTCTTCTCCAGCTGGTGAAGGATGATGATTTTAATCAGAGAATGATGGAAAAGGGAAGCTACTTGCTGTGATGGAGGTTTCTTCTTGACTAAAGAGGCCATTTTTTCAATGCTTTTGTACAAGAAGTAAGGGAGATTGAGCTGCTTAGTTCTAGTGAAGTGCATCAATAGTCGGACATGGTAGGCATAAACTCGGGTAAATCTCCCTTCACAAGTAAAATAATTCATTATGATCTTCATAAGAGGAGCATAGCTGGCAAGAAGATGAGAGAAAGGAAAAATAACAGTGCATGCCTCTCTGTGCTCGGGTTTGATGAAAGGCTTGTAGTCATCCAAGTCTAGGTAGACTTGCTTGAGCCATTTCTCGAAAAGATATGGGATTTTGGTGGCTTTAGATACCGACCTCGGGGAAAACTTGAAATCAAGGCCTGCCACTTGGAAATGTTTGCCTTGGAACCTCAAGGCGCATAAGTGTGTCAAGGGTGAGAAAATTATGACCTCCTGCACTCTCTGGCAGAATCCAAACAACCCACCTCATGAAAATTGAAGAGGATGGATGGATGTGCATTTACTTCCTCAGTAGAAATTGGTTCATATCTCTTGTGTAATCCACTTCTGCTATCTTGCCTGGGTGGTATCTTGGGCTAAATGTGCTCTTGAAGCACCAAACTGCCTCACTGTCTTTAAAATACCTTCTTTAAGTCAAATTCTGTCAACCCACTATTTTGATAAGGAAACAATGTCTTTGGATGCTTGTGCAAAATGTCCCTTTCTGATACAAGACCCCTGTTCCTTCAAAATGTGGCCTTCCCAACCTTGGATATGCAATTCAGCAAGCAGACCTTTTAAGAAGAAAAAATACAGTGAAATGAAGATAGGCAGTCAAGTGAATTTGTTGTGTATAGTGACAAGGTCACTCTGCTCTGTGATGTTTGGAGGCCAATATATTCTTGTATCTTTGACCAAGGTAAACTTCTCAACTTCACAATCCTGCCCTTGTCTTAGTATGCAAATCAACCAACAAAGCTCACACCATATACACAGTCACCTTTAGTGCAGACACACAGTCAATTTCACTGTTTATAGAACAAAGGTGACAGATCTTTGAAATGCTTCAGAGGTTTTAACAAAGCCTGTAGGAGTTTTATCTTTCAAACAATCAAGGCTCCCTTTCAATATAAAAACCCTTGTCCCTCTAGAAAAATGCCTTTCCACCCTCTGAATATCAACTTTACAAATGAGCTTAAAAAGATAATCAATTAGTATACACAGTCAACAATTATCTTTTTCTGTATGGTTGGTAAGGGTATGTCCTGTAGCAGTCTAATGCCGAGAAACTCCTCCTTGATCAAAACATTAACCCCCTCATACACAGCTCACCAAATATATAATGATATATAAACTTAGTCAATTTCAACAAGTGACAATGCATAGTCCAAGGTTCTCTGTTTCAATCAGGGACAGATTTTAATTGGGTTTTGATTCGTAAAATAGACATTTGCAGCATTAGACCATATAGACCCCTTCGAACAAATTTTGCCCTATTCAACTCCTACAGTCTTTTGTACCAATTTGATTCATACACCTTCAAACTGTACATATCAGCCCTTTTTATAGTTTCAAAAACAAAGTTAATGGCTGACAGAGTTTGACTTATTTCACCACGGTAGTGAGGAAAATTTGATGGTCTTCTTACAGAAATAAGACTCACAAGCCTTTGATGTTTAATAAACCACAACTAGTCTTGTTTCACACAAATTTAAACCTGTGATCTTTGTATGTGATGGCTAACCCTCCTCACTACTTCAACAGTTTTGAAAAACTCAAGGGAGGTTCATAAATACCTCTGCAAATCAATGGACAACCTTTTGAATAGCTTGAGCCACCTTTAGGAGAAATTTGGAGGCGTGTCGGAGGTTGAAAACATGCGCGGCACTCTGGCAGTGAAGAAAGTCGCGCAGACTTGGGTTGTCGGGTCACTGTTGGGCCCTTGTGACCCGCGGCTACAGGAGTGTCACACACTCGCACAGGAGCACTTCGCGCCTTTGTAGCGCAGTGTAAAAACTATGCCCAGGAGCGCCGCGCGCTTATACAGGAGTGCCGCGCGGTGCAAAAACTCTCAAAACCTTGGAAAGTGATTTGAAAACTTCGTTTTACTGCCTGAAAACTGCAAAGGGATGTTTGATCTTGCTTGGGGACTTGAAAATGAGTTTTCCACTTTGATTTACTCCTTTGAAATAGTGAAAAACCCAACGGTCACTTGTCATTTGATTTGGAGAGGGTTTATTTGAAAAGTTTGAAGATGCATTTGTTTTCAAATCAAAACTTTAAACCTTGCTTTTCGAACTCACCTATTACCTTTGTACTTTTTATCTGTTGTAGAAATGTGTGAAGAGACCTCCTTTTGACAGTGGCATGCTCATATTACCCTTACCTAGTCCTAGGACTCAAAACACATATTATGATCTTTCTTGTACTCTTATAATCCTCTGTATTTATTTATGATGCCTTTATGCTGAATAGGAAGCCTAACTGCCACTTCAAAATCTTTTATACCTCTGGTGCTTGAAAGGCATACCTGTCTTTGTCATTTGGAAAGAGGATGTTTTCTTCCTTTTGCAACATAAACTTACATTTCGCTTTGGAGTTAATGATGCCCATTGTGAAATGAATCTTGACTATAGGTGCAAAAATGCATTTGCACCCACCTATGTTTGATCATCCTCTGTCTAAGAATAAAGCTACGCCTTTCATCTACCTTAAAGACACAGCATGTGCCCCACCTTTTATAGGGAATTGCTTTCTCTATTTGGAAATGATGACATGCCTGATTAGCCTTGCATACTGTTCCAGGGTTTTAAAACTCAGGCCATAACCTGTTTATATCTTTGTGTTGAGGAGACAAGTATATGAGATGTGGAATGGCTGCTAGAATGATTCGTAGATACCAAGGTTTTTATTAGCCATTTTCCTCCTAATGGAGCTCTAACAGCTAGAGAAACAACCCATGCTGTTCCAGAAGTCACTAACCCTGCTGCATCTGAAGAAGTCACTTGTTTTTGTGGTGGAGTGTGGATTGCAACACCGAGACTTGCACTGGCTCTTTGAATGACATCAAGATGGTTTATTTCTGGGGCTGTATACTACTTGCATCATTTTCCTCTATGTATATCTAGAAACCATAGACTATATTCCACAACCCAACAGAAACATAAGAGTACATAGAGGTCCTTTTCACTGAAGTGTCTTCTTGCTCAGCACTGATTTGAGCCATTCATACTAGCACCCCTGCAGAGATGTTTTGTTAAAATAGCTTTGATCAATGGAGTCTCTTCTTGTAGTGTCATGATGATAATGCCTGAAACTTCAATTGATGTTCTTTCTTTGGATATAAGACCTAAAAACTCTGCTTTTGATCATCACTTTCCCTTAGAAACTTTTAGTTACTGTTTCACTTGTTTATTAAAAACAAATCTGTCTTACAGTCAGTTTTGCATTTCTTCAAGTCAACATCGGCCATCGCCCTCTACTTGTAGATGAAGGAGGCGCTTTAACCCTCTGCTTATAGATGAAGGAGGTTCTTGGCCATGACAAATTACAAGTCTGTTTGACAGTGTTGTCTTTCTTCTACTGTGTTATCATGCTGAATGAAGTTGCAAGATCTTGATGAGTAACTCTTTGTCCTGCAATTACGTCTTAGGCTTATGTTCACATTGAGAAGCAGCTGTCTTCTCATGTGGAGCCAAGAATTTTCTTCTAAGAATCTGACATGTTTCCTGCGCTTTGTAAAATCCATAAACAGTGTAAAACACCTAAAATCAGCTTGAGACTGAGGTTTATGCATTGCTGAGACTTAGGGCGTGTAAGTGGCGCGACTTAGAGCTGTGACTAACTTCATTAGCAGAGTGGGAGGTCTGTTATGATTGGTCTGTAGTAGATGGAGGTTTTTGGCCTTTTCGATGGTCGCTGCTGCAAATGCTTTAGCCACTTCCTAACTTGGGGGGGGGGGGGGGGTTGAAATTGGGCTGGATTGTCTTTTTAGATCAGATGGGTGATTTCATATGTTAGCTGAAGCTGGATAGAGTTTGATAATGGGGTTTCATCTCGTCATGGGCGGACTGAAAGGTAAGAAGCTAAAAAGTTTATGGGTGTTTTCCCAGCTGGAAAATATGACAAATTTTGGATCAGCTGCTAGAAAACTTGGCTATCATAATTAGTCATCACCAAAAAGTGAAAAATACTGATGACTAATAGTGGCTCCATTTGGGGAGGGCAGCTCCTTTTCAGGAGGTGTCCATAATCTCAGATCTTTGGCTTATGAAGACCAGTGCCTTACCCATTGGCGCAAAATTTCACCGTTCTTTGATGCTATTTCTGAAAAGTGACAGCATGATTAGCATCAATAATATTTCTACCTACCCCACTATCTTTCCTAACATTTTTTTTTTCTCCTTTTTGGCGCATTTGAACTAGCAGCCTTTTGACAACATATTTTTTCTTTTTGTAAAATGAACCTATCTACTTCTACACTTATATCTACCGGGAGTTCAGATTAAATTGATGAACTCCTTCATTACTCTACCTAAACTAGATCAACTGTCAAGATTAAAGTGTTTGACTGGATTTTGTTCTCTAATCTAAAACATGAAATTCAAAATGATCAAATCAAGGTTAAACAGTCTGATTTGTCATGTATTTGTGGCATGAAAGGACAAATTGCGCACAAATATTATTTTTCAAAAAGGAAAAATAGAAAAGCGGGGCTAGGGTGTACAATGTGTTTTTATCCCTCACTTCTCTCTTTGGTTCGGTTTTAGGCATGTGGAACTAGAATCTCTCCCTAATCTATTCTCTGTGATAAGTCAATCTTACACAATGTTGACCATATTTTCACTCATTAACTTATCAGCAAATAAATTTAAACATGCTCAGCTATGATTAGGCTAGATAGCTGAACAAGACATTTAAGTACTAGTAGCGGCATTTAGACTTGCGTTCTTTCCGAAGGACTATTTTTTGGAACATGGGGCTTTTTCCTATTTTTTAACGCCCTCTTTTCTATCTTTTGTTGTTTTTGACTTTTCTGTTTATCTATTTTTCAAACAGTGGTATGTACAATGAATGAAAGTGTTTCAAGCTCAGAAATCTTGGAAATGATGAAATTTAAGCATCTTATCCTCGTAAGGATCTCCTCTCACTCTTGGCCCACTCAACTCCTGAAAAGAGAAGTTTGGAAAGTTTTCTCTTTCTAACATGACATAAGGATTCATGCAAGAATCCTTAAACAAACCAGTATCTTCCCTCTGTACCTCTTTGTATATCTGATTTCCACCCCTTTTCTTATTGTACATCTTTCTCAAGTAATGCATATACTCTTGGTCATTCTTGAAATAGATAATGACATCATCAAGGTATGCAAAAATGCAGAAATTCAGGACTGGAAACATGGCTTTCATGAAGAGGTTTCTAATATCAAGTGGTTTTGCAATTTTGAGTCTGAAATTAGAACTGCCTCCAGCATACTGAAAAAAATCTTTAAGCTGTCTACTTTGCAAGGGAATCTTTTGATTATAACCTGAAATATCATCTTGTAAAAACACATGATTAAAAGCACTTTTAATTTTTATATCATGATATTGGGTAGAAAGGGAAAAATTTCTGTTATAGGGACTTGCAGTAGTATTTCTAAAATCAATACAGGCTCTATGACCAGCTATTTTATCCCTGATCATTACAGTTTGATTCAGATTGTTATGTTTTCTCTTGTCAAAGTTATTCTTTGAAGGAATGGTAGTGGCACAGTGTTTTCCCCTGTTTTCCCTGTATGGAATGGTATTCTACATGAGATCTCCGATTCTAGCATTTCTAAGCTTTTTGTGAAAAGACAGAATATGAGCCAATTTTAGTAATTCAGGTATGTTGGGACTGCAGCTGTCATCCTTGCTCATAAGAAGTTTATCAGGCATTTTTCCTAGATTTTGAGCTGCTAGGGCTACATTAAAAGTTTCATTTGCAGTGGAAGAGTTATATGATGGTAAATCCTTGAGGTATGGTAGAAACATTAAACTCCCTTGCTCCCGGGTTCCAAACGGGTTTATGATGTGTAAGTCTTCTAAAGCTTTTACCCGGAAGAAGTTTCTGAAGATTACTGCTGGTGTTTGACTAGGGCTCGAGCAATTCGCTTGATAGTACATAAGGGTTTGTGCTTCTTGCTTTAATCCCACTTTAGAAGGAACATACTTACTTTCTTCAAGACACAACTGTTCGTGATCATGGTAGTTTTGAGTGTCTAGTTCATCATAGAGAACTAGGGGCAGCTGATGTGATGGGTCTAAGTTTGTTTCAGTTTCTTCTGACTGTTCTTATGTGTCCTCATCAGTATGCAGAATAAAAGAGTTCAGGTCAGAATGCAAGGAATACATTGGAATATTATCTGGCCTCTCTTGACTACTGATCATGTATTTCATGTGTGACTCTCAGTAGAGTATTCTTGTTTGGTCAAACATAGGAATAGTGGCAAAGGACATATCCAGTTTAATGTTTCCTTGGAGTTTGGCTCCCTGTTGAAGCCTAGAAAATCTCTGCTTCAAACATTGGGAGAAAACCACCCGGTCGGGACCTTAAGACAACTCCTTTTCCGTTTGGGATGGTGGCTCCGACTGGATTTAAAGGACCAGTTTCTTTATAACTGAGTGGATTGGATTGGATGGTTGGAAATGGGACTAAATTAACAGAAATAAAACTATCTAATCTAAGCTGAATACTAATAAAGAAATTCTAATACTAACCCGGGTAATTATATGTGAATACAACTTAAGATTGTTTCAATCTAATAATAACCATGAAAATGTATTATTAATCAAATTGAAATATGTAGAAACAAATAAAGATAACTCTGTTTAAGAAATTAAACAGAGTTATATTAACATATTGCATTCATCATGTATACCATTTATATATGCTTATAAAAGATAACATTTCTATTATACTCAGAAATGATATATAAAAGGAAACATTATGAAAACCAAATATATAAATGATAGCAAATTCTTCAAACGAATACCATATAACAGAGAAAATCAATAGTGAACAGATAGAAATACCTCATTCATCTTGAAGACTGTCAAATGAAATGTGATACTCTGATCTAGTAACTCCGATGTAAAATTAAATCCAAAGGCACAGAAATGCAACACTTCAAAGATAATTTCAGCACAAAAATCACCAGATGTGATCTTTCATATAAATATAATAAGGAATGGAGTACAGAAATGTTAGCTCCAAATCCAAAAAATATTACAACTTCCGATCCCTCTCTAAATGCATGAGAGGGATTTAAATAAGAAATTACATAACAAAATCCTACTACTACTGCTACAATCTATCAAATTAAAAACTGAAAGGCTATCTTGAATGAAACTGATTCATTGTTTTTCTCTCTCGCTTGATGAAGCCAAGTTGCAAATCTTCAACATATCTTGGAGTCTTGGTGGATGACTCATTTCGGAATGCAGCTGTCCAGCATAGGTGGCATCGGAAAATTCTGGAATTAAACAATCAACGGCATTTGAAAGGAATTTGATAGCCATTTTTTGATTGTTTGGTTTGATTAAATGAGTCCACATACTGTCCCAGGATATTGTGTGAAGTTTGTTGATTTGTTGACTTTTCTTCTCTCCATCTGTTTTCACTTTCTTTTACTTTTGGCAAACTGCCAGGAACACAGTCTGAAATGAGACTGATTGAGTATAAGCTGTCATTTATGAATTGCGTGATATTATTCATCATACTCCCGGCCCTTGATATTGCTCTCTCAGCTTTCATTATTTGATGTTCCCATTCTGTAAAAAAGATTTCTTTGTGTTTTTCCTCTATTCTAGGAATATTGGCTTCTTTTCCCTTTTCTGTGTCTTGCCAATTGAGAAATTCGGAAATCTTTTCATCAGCATCATCTATTTCTTGTCTGAGAGTAATAACATTTTGGATCAAAGATGAAGTAATATCACAAAAAGGTTCTACCTGTGACAACTTTGCAGAAAATTCATTCAATTGCTGAGATAATAGTTTATTAGCCTCAAGGGCTTCTGTTTTGAATTCACTTAACTTCGGAAAATCTTTAAACTTATCCAAATTTGTTTGAAATTCCTTTTCTTGAATCATTTTTGCATTTTTCTCATTTTGTAACATACTTTGTAACTTAGAAATTTCTTCATTTAGTTGTTGTTGTTTGCCTAAGAGTTGTTCATTAACTTTCTTCTTCTCTTCAGCAAGCTGTTTTTCCAATTCTTTGGACCTGAGTGTCTGATTTTGTAGTTGTTGTTGCAATTGGGTAATCTGTTGCTGACTTTCCTTAGCTTGCTCTTCAAGTGAGGCTATGTGGATATCTCTCTGAGTTATCATCTGAGAAACTTCTACAGCTTTATCAACTGTCGCAGCACTATAAGCTCCTGCATACTGGGATAATTTTGTGAGGTCTTCGGATGGATTCACTTCATTGTTTTTGTAAACAATATTCATAAACTCTTCCGATGGAGTAGAAAATATGTCCTGTTCTGTCTTCCTTCTTTTCCTTTGTCTTCTAACAACAGCCTTATGTTTGGGGCTGTAAAATACATCTAAAGGAGGGATCTCCTCGACCTTCAATACAATCTGCCCTGTCGGATGTTCAGGAATGATTTCAACATCCTGCTCTATTTGTTCTTTATCTTTATCTTGCAATCCCAGCTATTGAGCGAATTGATCATATTGTTTTAATAACTGAGAAGAAACATTAAGATCAGCAGAAACTATAATCTCCTTAGTTGTTTCTTTTCCTTTTTCTGTATCTATGTTCTTCTCAGTGCTTTTGCCATCCCATCCACCTTTTTGATTATGCACATCATCATCGGTACTTGTGCATTTTTCTGTTGTTTGAGCAGTAGACTGCTGACCAGTATTTTGATCGGATTTATCATCAGTATTTCCCTTTTGGGCATCAGGCTTGCCAACATCGACCACCTTTTGAGTATGTACAGTTGGCTGGTTAATAGCCGATTGTGTAATGACTTTTCCAGTAGATGTTTCCACTGGCATTTTGCTAGATGTACCTTCTATCTCTGACCCTTTTGTTGGAATTCTTAATTGGTCCAGAGGAACTCTTAACAATCTCTGGCTTCTGAATAACAAAAATTTATTCATTTCCTCCTTTTGAAATTTAGACTTGGCTAAGCCATAAATTTGAGGAAAATTATCCAAAGAAACAAACAAATCATCAAACGGATATGGCTCATGCTCAAATCGAGCAATTGAAACTGAAGCAGTAACATTAAAGGCTATATGTCGCGGATCATATTGTCTTCCAGGAATGGTTGCAAATTTACAACCTTTTATCTTGGAGACTTCTTTTTCAGCATGCTTGAAATCATTTAAAGTAAACTGACCAAAATTGAGGCCACATTCTCTTCTTACAATTATTCAAAGACCTAGATATTCCTTCAACTGTTAATTGATAGGAAATTTCTTGAGCAAGAAGTTTGTCTGGAACAAAAAGAGGAAGAACATGTGGTTCCACAATACTACCAAAAACCCTGATGTATGTAAATTTCTACTCCCCAAACCAATCTCCTATTGCAGATAAGTCGGCCTTAGCTTTTTCAGAGAATCTAGGAGGGAGGCGATTAAAAATGGTTTTGAAAACAGGGATAAGGAAACCATGGCAGATTCTATATACATTATCTTGGAAATGAACCTTCCAAAGCAGTTTATGATAAATATGAATTGGGGTAGGGTCTTTGAAGATTATTCAAATAAATAAAGAAGCAAATTAAGTAAGGCAATAAAGTCTGTTACGAAAAAAGAAGTGAAGTTCCAGCGTTTTGCTTGTGTACTCAAGTATCTATGACTCATTCTGTCAGAAGAATATTCTGCTTAATCATGATCTTGAGTGTGAGAAGCTAGGATTAATGGGACCATTGTAAACCACAGCCCTGGTCCATATTTAAGGTAAATCTACACATCATGGCAGCGGCATAGCAATACGGAGGTAAAAGGGATTCTACAGAATACATACCGGACGCTTCATTTCGGTGCTTCTCTGGATTTTTCTTCCAATCTCTGATGGGGTCAGATTGGACTTTGTTATTATCAGCAAAGTCTTTGATAAACTCCTTGTTATATACCTTATGTGGATCTGGAAGGTGATACATTGCCTTTAAATCTTCTGCTTTGAACGAGCCAAAAGACACTCCAGATGCTGAGACAAATGTTCTCTCTTGAATCTTCACACTGTCAATAACCCATCGAACTGCATCATAATAAGGCATGATGCTTGCTCTGGCTGCAATTCGATGCAGAAATGAATTTGCAAGTGATCTTTCAGTGATCTCAGAGTCGGAATCTGAGCTATCTTCGTCTGGAACCGATGCCTTTTCCACTGTGACCTTGGGGTTTTCTCTTTCTAATAGGTTGTAGATTCCTTCCCACGTCATACTCCCAAGCCCCTGGCATGATGTATCTGTGACTAATCTTAGTTTTTTGGGCTTTTCTTTTGAAACCGTAGGAGTCTCAACAAACTTAACCAGGACAGCAGTCTTGTTTTTTCTCGCTCTCTTCGACATTTCTGCGTTTGCTATTGCTTCCCTTTGTCTGTGAATGAATGAGCTTAGTGTTCTTTGGCTCTGCAAGACAATAAACTCTCAGTCGTGACAAACAAGCAACTCAAACGGGATGATTTATGAACTTATGATTTTTTATTTATTTGTTTCGTATACCGCGTAAATGCTCCTTTTGGGTCACACTCACGTATTAAAAACCAAATCATTAACAATATTCATTTGATTTGTTATTGAATGTCCTCGTACAAACTGAGATTTGGCGCTTGTGAAATATTAAAATATTCATCCATTCTGAACTTTTCGCATGTAATAAATGACATTTATCAATCGCATCGAAAGTTTTCGAATGGCATATAAACATCACAATACGTTTTTCTCGATTGGCCGATTCCGATTGAAAACTTTTCCGATTTATAATGGTGGGGTCTACCATATCAGATTTTAAACGAACAAATGTTTGATTTTCTTTTGAAAGCATTTATTGTAATAACGCGCGTTGGATCGGGGAATTTTAATTAACC